>SRMA01026893.1:439092-660345 GCA_007224835.1 Danionella cerebrum
TACCTACCTACCTACCTACCTACCTACCTACCTACCTACCTACCTACCTAGCTAGCTAGCTAGCTACATACCTACCTACCTACCTAGCTAGCTACCTACATACCTAGCTACCTACATACCTACATACCTACATACCTACATACCTACATACCTACATACATACATACATACATACATACATACATATATCCTGTAGCAGTAGTGACGCTGTATCTGTCTTTGTGCTTATTCAATTTTGTTTGATCTACAGTTCATGGATCTTCCTTGTCTCTAGTCTCAAGCACATCATCTTTGTATTCTGCGGTGAGTGACTTTTCCAACTAAAACTATGGCAAGAATTTATATCTTTTGCCATTTAACTGCCAGAACTAGTTCACCAGCAAATGTATTTGTATTTTTAATTCAATTTCTGACTGTGTGGTTTTAAATATTACTTCCCTAGTACTTTCTATTCTCAGTTCTCTA
The DNA here is from genome assembly GCA_007224835.1 of Danionella cerebrum. Lineage (NCBI taxonomy): Eukaryota > Metazoa > Chordata > Actinopteri > Cypriniformes > Danionidae > Danionella > Danionella cerebrum. Next base: position 439,558 of record SRMA01026893.1, read on the forward strand.
GTTCAAATTGAAAAATTGTATTCATCAATATTAACTGCTGCTCCTTGAATACCAGTAACCTTGTACTATTCACTCAAGCCTGACACTAATAACTGTAAAGGTATCATCCAGTTTCAATCCTAACAACTATTGTGTTTGACAGAAGACCTGTCTCACCTCACAGGCTCATATTGGCTCAGTTTTGTCTCTATTTGAACACACATTTTCTCACTTCCAGGTGCTGGCATTTTTAGACAAGGTAATCTGACATGCAGAAACCCCACTTAACTCTTAACCTAACAATCTAACGTTTGGCTTCCAATCAGCTTCTACTAATGAGTAACCAGCAAGTATGATGCAATGCAGATGATCACTGGTCTTTGTGAATGGCTTTGTTTTCACCCTAGCTGTTCTGGTGTGGATTTCAGCTCATTGGATCTAAGCAGAAACTGTAGATTTTGAGAACAATTACCACATTTATTGACACATTTTCTAACTGTTTTTTTTTTAATCCACAGACTGAGGAGAAGGCCCACTCAGAGGTAACGAGGCTGTTTTATTTGTTATACTGTATTTAATGAAAGGTCAAACAGTGATGTAGCGAAGTCCAACATCAGGTGGTTAATTGTAAAACCAATTCTACACCAATCCAGTCAATCTCAAAATGAAACAATAACACTATGTTGCAAATAATGAGACACCTTTTTCCTGGCACACTTACCATCTGGGACCCAAAACCTTCCAAGTTCATCATGATCTGGACCCTCGTTTATTTGATCACTGATTTTCCTGTCTGTGTTGATGTGCATCACTCATGCTACTATTTTACCTAAGGCTACGTTCAAACTGACTCAAGTAAATTCAACAGAACTACTCGCAAATTCAATGGCTGTTTCATCAATATAATGTCCACACTTAAAAAAAATTAATTTGCTTTATTGTATGAGATACAGTGAAGGGTTTCTGAATCGATTAACCATCTGCTTGCATCAGTGTGTGTGCCAATCACAGCAACTGATTTGAATTAAGTAGGAATGGCACAACCCACCATATGTTTTTGTTTGAAAAACATTGAAGAAGAGTTATGACATAGTTTGCAAGGTAATAAAAATGCACCAAAAATAATTTGCACAAAAAATGCATACCGGTAATTACTGTAAGTTACTCACTTTACAGACAAAAAATCATTGTGCTGTCATTGTGCAAAAAATCTTAAGGTAATTTATAAGAGCAAATTTAAGGGTTAAAGTATAATCTATATTTTTATGTTCTTAAGTGTACCTTAAGAGCAACTGCGCTAAACTGACATTTAAATGCACAGAAAATTTGCTTTTTTTTTTTTTTGTAAAATGCTCAATAAATTATGACCGTTTTTATTTACTCTAACCCTTTTAGTATATCACCAAATATATACTTTTTATAACTTTGAAAGAAAGTTAAACATACAATGTTATATAGATAAAGGTTTCCGTTTTACCATAAAAGTCCATCATGACATTTCTTCTATTTTTTTCGATTGTTTTTGTAACATTGTAATTCTATTGAGCAAAATGTTGAGTCAGCAGCCCCTAACTGAACATGTGATGCTTGTGTGTCACAGCTAGAGTGCTTAGGTTAATCACAAATGGAAGTAAGGTGAACATGTGTGAAAATAGGGTTATTAGAACTAATAAATATGTGGGGAGAAATTACTGTTCAAGCGAAGCTTAAATTAACCTCAGAAATCATTTGCTTCCATAACTATCAGACTTTTTTTGTAATTTGAAAGTCCACCAATAAATCTGGACCAGCAGTCTGAACGTAGCCTCAAATGTCATACATACTTGATAGCTAACATTTTAAATGCTGACCTTACCCTGTACCCTCATTGTGAGTACACATGCAACATAGAGTTAATTGTTCTTTTCTTTTCTCAATCAAGGGCCAAACTGTCCAAAACACAACGGTAATTTCTCGATTTACACACCCACCCACACACTCACACACAAACACATGTAGATTAAACACAATGGAATGCTCTGGAACGGATTTGAAGACTCCAGCTTGCCTGAGGCCATTGATTGAAGCCAATGTTTGTCATTACATTTAAGGAAAATGGCAGCTGTTTATTCTGCATTGCCTGAGTGCACCGTTCTTAAAGGACTGTAACGAAAAACTGTTTCTTTTCCCACAGCAAATCAGGAAACTGCGGCGAGAGCTGGATGCTTCTCAGGAGAAGGTGGCTACCCTGACCTCTCAGCTCGCGGCCAATGTAAGTGTGCTGATAAAACAAGAAAAATAGAAATAGTTTTTTCACACAAAACGAAAACCCTTTCCGATTGTTATGAAAGTGGTATAGTCTGTGGCTCTGGAAATCAGGATAGAAGACTGTGTTGATTGTGGGTAGTGTGATGAAAGCTTTTCTCTCCAAGGCTCAGTTAGATGTCTGATGGAGCTTGAGACAGCTGCTGTCATCCACTCCTCCTCCTCTCTGATTTCTGTTTGACACTCTTTCAGATTGGCTCCAATCTCAATCTTTCCAGTCAGACAATAGTGGAGTGATTGAAACAGCTGTTCTTCTGCCCAGTGCTTTTGAACTTAGTGCCAGATAACTGTTCGCTGCCCATATTAAGAGCATCAAGAAAGAATCAATGCCTTAGGTCCATGTTCTGCTCTGATGATCCTCTCCAAGATATACTTGAAGAGTTTGGTCGCAAGACACTATAAAGCTATGAATAGACATGTTTCCAAAACATGCTAATTAATCATATGCGTACAACTGGAATATCCCCAAAAAATAAAAGCACTGATTCCATCCAACGAGTCAAAGAGAAGAAAATTGTTACTTCCTAGTAAACTGGCAGCAAATACGTTCGAAGGCCTTTTTTAAGATTATAATAACTTGTGTCTTAGAACACGTTGATGAAACACAATATGCACAGTCATGTGATCTTGCTTTTGGAGACGCTGTGCAATGAAATTACTCCTTTGGTTATTCCATTGATGCCATGCCATCGCACCCCATTTCAGACAGAAAAATGCATTGCAATGGGATTTATTGGTAAATGGGTTTCCATCATAGTTTATGTAGTATTTTTTCGTACCGGATAAAAAGTTTATCCTTACTTAGTTTTCAAAATTTTTTGACATCTTCACACAGCAAAGTATTGCTATTGAAAAAAAAGAGATGAAAAAAAAGAAGCTCAACCACTGTTTTTTTTTTTTCCAAAGCTTCTCTCTTGGATGAAAAAATATAGCTGCAAATCTCTCACAAAAGAAAACAGTTTCTCCACATGATGTTCACAGATACTAGCCAGTATTGCTAAAAGGTATTTCGGGGAGGAGTTTTGTTCATTTTAATGATGTCCTCTTTCACTAAGCTCTGTCTTTATAACAACTTCATAAACAAATCCATACTAGGCGCTCTTTACGAAATGTTTATGTAACCTAGAGGGTGTTTGGTGACCTCATTGTTTGCTTCTGGTGTCCTGAGTCAATATGTTGGAGTACATGTGGACAGGCTGTTATGAATGGATGAACAAATAGGTCATGGCGTGGTGGTAATAAATTGTGTTTGAAGAGACTCTCTGCCCATTAGAGTCACTCAGGTTTTTGGCACTGTGCCTCTCGGTCATCATTTCTCGGCTTCACTTCCTTTGAGTGAATATATTTCCACGCATGAACACAACATTCTGACAGCATCTCTGCAGACATATAAAGCTATGGGAAATCAAATTAAATGCTAAATGTAATTTGATGTATGTTAAATTTTAATTAGGGGTATAACGATTCATTCTGCACACAATACGATACATATCACAGTGTTATGTCCACAATACAATATTTATAACCATATTTTACATCACTAATTGTAAGCATTTTTTCAACATACTTATATAAAAATATATAAAATAAAAAATAATTCACAAAGTTTTGAGATCACAAAGCTAGGAAGGCTAGGGTCTAGTTTGAATTGTATTAAAGCAGTTGATATCATCCATCCACTAGGGGGCAGCACAAAAGTTTCCATTAAGTCCTCTCTTTTAATTTAAGGCAGTTGAGAGAGCTTGTTTTAAAATCTTTCTCATTTGAAGTGTTATTAAAGGATAGTCCCCTGGTAAATATTAAATAAAAAAGACAAGGTAAAAGAAGTTTCAGAAGTGACTAGAAGCACCAGAACTCAAAGAAGCAAATGCACATCAGCTCCTAGAAAATTTCTTTCAGTTCCTCCACATATTTTGACAATTTTGTATTGCGATATATTGTGCCACTACACATTGATACACCATTCATTTTAAAATTGGTTACATGTGTTTGGTTTGAACACAAGTCAGGTATTTTGATTTTCATTGCATTTCTATCTGTGGGTATTAGGAAACCACATGAAATTAAATATCATTTTAGAAAATTGATTATTTGCTACTTTACATTTCATTGTCGTAGGACTTTTATCCATGTTCTGCTTAGCAATGTGTTCCGAGGTCTCCTTTTGGAGTAGGTGAGGTCAGGTTTAGAGACGTCTCCTACTCCAAAGCCCCAGGGCCATGTGCTCAAATAAGCTTTAGACACAGGAACTTTTTGAACTCTGTCTTTCAAACCTGAAACATGCAGAAAAAAAGCCTTTGGTAACAGTTGACAAGTATCACAGTTACCCAGGAGGAATGTTCTGGAGCTTTATGACTGATATACTTCACAGATAAATATAGTGCAGTTTATGTTTTTATGCATAGAATGATAAAGTTTGTCTCTGGCCTTTGGGTCACGTCGCTTGTTTTACACCCACTACATTGACATGCTTTTCTTAGTCATTCTAGGAAGTGAAGGAAACACGGTTTATGCAAATCCAATGCTGGAATTAAATGTTAGGGTGTTATTCAGTTATACAAGAACTATGAAGTATTTAGAAAATACTCATTAGGAGTTATTATGTTTATTTCAAAATAACTTTTTGAAGATTGCTTTTGGTTTGATATTGAATGAAAGTAAGGTGTGTTATCAAAATCACCAAATATACAAAAATCTGTGCATTCTGACAGGCACACCTGGTGGCAGCCTTCGAGAAGAGTCTAGCCAACATGACCTGTCGTCTACAGAGTCTGACAATGACAGCGGAGCAGAAGGTAGGGAAGGACATGAAGCACCCTCAGAGGAACATGTATACTGTGGTTATAACTGAAGGAGGTTTAACAGCACATAAAACGTAACTAAGCAAAAGGTTTTAGATATACCTAAAATCACCAAGTGCAGTCGTCATGGAAATGATACCTTCCGATTAAAGGTGAAGCTGCTAAGTTAACTGCACCAAGCACCCTGTTGAGTTAATGAGTTCCTGTCACTGGTATTCCCTCCTGAATAAACCATCAAAGATTGGAGAAGCTGCCCGGTTTTCATTTAAAGTCTTTATTTAGAGGCAACATTCCCTCACACATTCACACCTAAGGGGAATTTAGATTATTTAATTAACCTAACCGCATGTTTTTGAGATTGTGGGGGAAACCGGAGTATCGGAAGAAACAAACTCAAGCACGGTAAGAACATGCAAACTCCTGCCAGGAAGGTCACTGGCGAGCCTCGAACTGACAACAAAAAATGGTAAATTATAAACAGGAAAACACTGATTGTAGCATGGCACATCTGTCAACCAAAGATTAATGTGAATCAGTGAGTCTTTAGTTTGAACATGAACTGGGAAAATATTTCTTTGATGAGTTTTGTCTATGTTTTAGGAGTCTGAATTGGCCGAATTGAGGGAAACCATTGAGGCTTTGAAAACTCAGAACACAGATGCTCAGACAGCCATTCAAGTGGCGCTCAATGGCCCCGATCATGTTCACAAAGGTGCTTTGGGTATTCTTTTGGTTTCACCATCCTAATGAAATTGTGTCATTGACCTTTACAGCAAATGTGCAATTGCTATTTTATTTTGTGCAGCAGGGCTGAGGATTCGTCGACAGCACTCTTCAGAAAGCATGTCCAGCATCAACAGTGCCGCCAGCCACTCCAGCATGGGCAGTGCAAAAGATGCAGAGGACAAGAAGAAAAAGAAGAAAAACTGGGTGAGTGATGCCACAGCTTCCCCGTTTCACTTGAAGACAGTCCACTTTTGACAACTGTGGTGATGAACTGGAATTGAGACAAAAAGAATGACGGTGTTAATGAACCCAACGCAGCTTGAATGAATTGGGTGGCATTCAAGAAATAATGGAAAAATAGCACGCTAGTTAGAATCAGCATTCTGGTAAAACATCAAAGAGACAGTCGAACTGTTAAGTGTTCTATTAAACCAGTAGATTACTGGTAAAAGTTGTAGATTCATTCGATCATCTGGGTGGCTACAGAACAGCAAAGTTTAGTAAAACTGCAGCAGATTTACAGATTCGAGTTTCTTTGCTCAATAGCACAAGACCTAAATGCTCTTATCAGACTAATGACAGCTCTGTTTAATCTATATTATGTAGAGGACAAACTACAACTCTATTTTTAACAAAATATGTCTTCCTCTACTCTCACAGAAATAAATTGCTGTGTAGGATCGCTTAGGGACTGTCTGCAAAGTGCCAAACCAAAAATTAGCTTCAAGCAGAAAATGGTAAAGAACTTCACTCTAAAAGGCTCTATTATGACCAAAATAAAGTCGCACACCACTGTTCACAGAAAGCAATTTCAGAATTTATTACATTCAGTATTTTAAACAATAGTGATTTGTGATTATGAAAAAACCCTGGAAGGATTTTGATAATTTAGGGGTCATTAACACAGACAATACTAAGCCCAGCTTCTGTTCAATAATCTGAAAAGGTTGCACTGTTCTTCAAAACCTGCAATGTTTGGCCTCAAATAATTGTACTTAACCTGAAGTGTCACATGAGGTTCCAAGACCCCTTTCATTCTTAAAATAAGCCAAAATTAAGTAATTTAACCAGAAGATTGACCAAAAATCCAGGAAGCTCTTAGACTGACATGTTTTATTTTAACCTGTAAAATGCAATAAAAAATAAAGCCTTGAACCCTGAAAGTTCTGAAACTTTCAAAGGAACCATGCTCCAAACAAAGATTGAGACTGGGACATTGTGCTAAGTGGTGATAAAATTCCCAACCTAGGATATTTTCTCTCCCTTTGACCCTGCTGGAACAGCACCCTTATGGTGCCCCTGGACTTCCTCTTAGACTAATTAGGCACAGCATAACAGTACACACTGGTGGTATGGCATATGTTCAATTACAGATTATTATTTTAAAACTTAATATTTCCCAAGAAAACAATAAAATTGTATTGCTTTAGGCCAATGATAACAATTTTTTAAAACAAATAGTTTGATAAAAATGGTTCAGAGAGACTAACAGGGAGTTCGTCTATTTATCCATCAGTTCAGCATTTGGCTACACCCACTTACTTTAGATTTGATGTAAATACTTGTTACATACTTTGGTAGTTAACTACTGTGTACTGCTACAACAAGAGCTCAATCATATTCTTTATGTCTATATTCTTTTTAACACATCATGAGCTTTAATCTTCCTGTTCCTTCCTGGGAAGCATCAAGAGCACATCTTTTGAACATTTGTGTCATTTCATCTGGTTCCCGTCCTCTTTCATGCCATCTTTCACAATTTCTTTGTCTCTCACTCTTTCCCATAACCACCAGGGCAAGGATAGAGGAGTCAAGGTGACTATAACACCCCCCTTCCCTCCTGCATGTCTATATCTATCATTCCTCTGAGAGACCCTCAAACCCCTATATCTCTTCCGCATTTGGAAAGCATTCTTTAGGGAATGATGCAATTCAAGATTGGATTGCAATCCATGCCTGTGATTTCTTTTGTTATTAACTCAGACTTGTAATTCACAATCAGTCATTTCAGAGATTTATTTTGATGCCAACACGCTGTTGTTTATTCTCATTAAGGCAGCTTTTAGTCAAGAACACTTGAGGCGAATAGATGTTTGAAGATTATAGCAGTGCAGTTGAGGCTACTTTTCCTCAAAGTGTGCATAGACTTAAACCCGGCTCATAAATACAAATGACTACTTTATTTATGCATGGATTAATTATTCAGTGGCATCATTTGCGCTCTCTGAATCCAGACAGTCCTGAGAAGATGAATGATGGATTAGCATACAAAAAATAGAGGAAACCAGTCTACTGAAGGCAACAGAGTTTGTACTAGATTTTTCTCTTGAGAGAAGAAAAAAAAGTTAAACATTTAATTTCAAAGCTTAATTAATTACCTAAGCAACAACAACAACAACAACAAAAACTATTATGAAGCAATTTTGTGTTCTTTTACAAGGATTACGTTCTCTTAGAAAGATATCTGAGGAGATCCCATTATGAAAAAAAAAATTGCTTTTTAGCATGAGCTCAAACATTTACGACAGTAGCTTTTCTGGTCCTTCTGCTATTTGCCATAAAAATACTTTTATAGATGGTTCAGTATTACCATTTTACTTTACTAAAATCTTAAAAAAAGGCAGTTTCTTTGATTATTCATCCAGTATTCGTTCAACCGTCTACCAGCATAATAAAATATTAATCAACAAAGAAATACACTACTACTGTGCTACTATAATTAATAATTAATTTGTGAAAATGCTTTTCATTTGCTAAAATATACTCTAAACATCTGTAAACATAATAATGTTGGCTGTTTACAAAGAGCTAGTATTATCTGAGCAAGTCAGAAGCGCTTGACTGCACATGACAATCAAAAAATCCTTTTGTGAGCCCAGTGATGTCAAAATATGAAGAGGAGATAGACTTCCTGTCAAATTGAATTACGTGGAATTAGCTTCTTCCCAGACTGCAGACACAGTCACTGTGACTCACTGAGATCTAATCAAGTGAGCAGTGAATTAAACAATGATGCTGTGTCAAAATCTTCTAGACCAGCGCGCAGTGGTAACAGTCAGTGTGTTCTGTCCATAGGTGGCTGATTCCATTCCTGCCCAGGTCAGTGTTTCGGACCCCCCGCCTAACTGCCTTTGTTTGCATCTGATAACCTCACCTTCTAACTGTCCATTTCTCCTCCCTGAATCTTAAGCGCATCCATTGGAATGTAATGTATGCATGCAGACAGCATCCCCAATGACTGATAGTGTGTTTAAACAGAGATATTACATTGGAAGATGTTCACTTTTAACTCAATGAACTTAGTTTTAATTTTTTTTCCAAATGTAAAAATCCAGGAACGTTTTTTTTTTTTTTTAAGCGGAACTCTGAAGATCTATACAACTTTAGTTGATTTAATGTGTTTTTTTTAGCATTTCCATATGCAGTAAAGGATTTTTTACAAGAAGGACACAACTATATTAACAATACCCAAGGCTATAACATTAAAGTGGGTTACATTTTTATATAGACAAAATAATCAATTTGCATATTCAGAAGATGAAATGTTATCTCCTGGTTAAGAATCACAAAACAGTCATAATATTCATTCAATAACAAAACATTTCTCATTAAAGGAGTCAGTGCTCTTTTTATTTGCTCTATCAATTGAGGTCTACTAATAGATGCGGTCATAATGCTGAGAACAGCCACAAATTACACATATATTAGTGCTGTCAGTCGATTAAAATTTTATTTGCAATTAATTGCGATTAAAAGACTGAAACTTTTTGGATATGTGAATGTAAAATGTAAATAATTGATGTAACCTTAAGACAAAGAAACTGTTTAAATTTCTCTTGTAAACAACATACCTGCAATAAACCATCAATATCTTCCATTTTAACTGTTGACTTGAAAAACATATTTATATAACAAGTAACTTTTACTTCATTCATTAATTCATTTTCCAACCCGCTTATTCCCTTTTTGGGGTCACGGGGGTCTGCCGGTGCCTTCTCTTCCATGCACATTGGGGTACACCCTGGACAGGTCAGCAGTCCATCACAGTATATATTTACTTATTGAGGCTAAATGTGAAGCAAGTTACAGTTTAAATTGTTTACAACTTAATTGTTTTGATTACCTCAAAACAATTAAGTTGACAAACCCTACTATCTTTACTTAAAGTAAATAGTTATCTAAAATAGTTCACTCAAAACAATTTCAACAAAATCTTTGAGTGCTGCTATTTATTTGGGTTTGTGTGTGTTGGGTTTGTTGTTGAGGATGTTTCGATAAACAATCGAGTGATTCATATCAAAATCTTCTTACTGCTACCGGCAATAAAACACATCTTTGAATAAACTGAAATATGCTCTGTTGAGATACTTTTAGGATTTTTTAAAAAGCATTTTTAGTAAGCTTTGTATGTCTCTAATGATCAAATAGGATTTTCGTTCACAGTCAATGACCCCCTTTATGGCTTCTAAAAAATCCTGAGAGACTGAATCTCAAACAATTGATCTTTGGAATGCATTTCTTTTGCCTGGCCTCTAAATGAGTTGTACGTTTACATTTAAGCATTTGGCAGACGCTTTTATCCAAAGAGACTTACATTTGATATTTTTCTGTCAGTTCTTGCTTTCCCTGGGATTTGAACCCACAACCTTTGCGTTGTTAGCACAATGCTCTACCAACTGAGCCACAGGAAAGCTAGTTGAGAACGTTTATCCAAACAAGTTCATAGTACTCAAAACACTGTGAAATTTGATTTCCTCAAAGCATTTTCATTAAAGAACCCTAACAATGTATTGTAGCGTTTACTTAAAAATATGGTTTGTCAACCAGAATATGTTGAGGTAATCAGTTGCGACTGTTTTGGGGTATTGTGAACTTTTTTGGCTTACAGAGCATGTTTATAGTCTGGCTTTTATAAAAATTAAAGATCTGTGTTTGTCTTGCAGCTGCGGAGTTCCTTCAAGCAGGCCTTTAGTAAGAAAAAACCAAGCAAGCCCCAGTCATCACATGATGAAACTGAAGAGACAACAGACTCGTCTCTACCTTCTTCACCCAAACTCCTCCACATTAGCAGACAGAGCGGCAGCATCCAACCCCTGCCATCTTCACCATCCACCACGGAGTGAGTACAAACACATTCTCATCCAGTAAAAGTGCTTACATAAAAGACTATCTTCAGTTTTTATTTCATCAAAAGCAGCTAGTATCTGTTGTTTTGAGTTTTGCTTTACTCATAACTTTTTTCTGTTTCATCTCCTCCTTTTTATTTATTCCCTAATTAAATCTATGTTCTTCCCTTCTTCCTCACCTCCATGTGTCTTCAGAAAGTGTTTTTGTGATAGCAAGTCCTCTCCCATTTGGATGCCTAAGAAAAAATCAAATGGCCATGTGGTCTACAAGCACAGATCCCGGTAACAGGAACAGCGTGGCATGCTGGGAAAGACTGAGTGTGCAGTGATTTAAATAATCAAGGCTAAATCTGATTAACATTACATAGCTGGTCAACCTTTAGGAGCCTTTTATGACAAATTGAAAGTTAAAAGGCAGGACAGAAAAGTTTGTCTCCGCTTAATACAATTCCATTCAGTTGCTGCACTCCATTCCAAGTAGAAAGTGGAAATGTGTCCCCATTTTCATAAACGTTTACATTTACTTCCTTTTTCCTGTCGTTTAATCCAATCCTATCTTTCAGTCACCAAAAAATATGACTGACTTAAAATTTCAATTTGAATGGAATTCAGCAAAAAATGAAGCTCACAGTGGTTGAATTTTCCGGAAGTTCATTGTGTTTGCTACTCTAACCTTGTGCACTTGGCAGTGTTGTGATGCCCTCCTCCCTGTGTTTGTGCAGACTGTGTGAATGTACAGAGGCCGAGGCTGAGATCATCCTTCAGCTGAAGAACGAGCTGCGAGAGAAAGAACTGAAGCTGACTGATATCAGACTGGAGGCTTTAAGCTCCGCCCACCACCTGGACCAGATCCGAGAAGCCATGAATCGCATGCAGGTACAGAAAAACATGCTGACTCTCAAACTTTGCTTCCGGCAAATTTTACATCAGTGCTGGTCAGGGTTTCAACAAGTGTTTGTAAGATCACAGATTTACTGATAGCCCCCAAGGATGTGGATGCAAACGTTTACAATTATTTATTTCCATGGGATTCATGTTTACTGTACTGGGGTGATAAATAAAGGTAAAATGTATGTTAATTTCTACCAAAAGTATAGTAGGCATGTCTGAAAAAAACTGTTAATATTCCTTTTTTTCAATCTAATAATGTATGAAAAACCAATAACCAACCATTTCTTAATGAACAAATTAAAATAACTATATTTAAAATAAAAAATAAAAAATAATAATAATAATAATAATTTTCTTTTTATGTTTAAATTAAAAAAAATATATCTGCTACTTTAAGAAAGGTAAATGGAATAGCATATAAAAAAAATTTGCCTGCTCAAAATTGCATTTGTAATTTTATCAATGTTGCTTTATATTTGTTTAAAGGAGCATTTTAATTTGTTACTATTTTCAATTATTTAATTTTCGGAATTACAAATACAGTACTATAATTACATATTTATTGTTAATATTCATTGATTGAGCAAATTCATTGTTCACTGATATTACTGAGCTTCTTTCACCACTTGTGAGTGTCATCCTCTCTAAATGCTCCTGAAGATTGTTTATTACATATTCCACATTGCATTTAATGCACAGAAAATCATTGTTGGGATAAAGAAATAAAAATTGGGGGTGGTGACAGGTTACAGAACAGAGCAAGGTCTTTTGAAGCCAATCCGTTTGGAAGGAGAAGCTCCAAAAATATGGGGAAATTGCTAAATTCCCATTCCTATTTCTGACAGGTCCATTCATTTGCTATATTTACTAGTTATTAAGACCTTCACAGAAAACTATTAAATTATTTTCAGAAAAATCTTCTGAATGCTATAAAGGGAAAACGAATCATTTAATGTCTACAACAGAGTGATTAAATGTCTAAGATCAGAGAAAGCATTAGTAAATGGCTCTAATGAATATCATTTCCAGAGAGAATAAGCAAACAGAGCTATTCATTCACTTGAAATGGGAGCCCTGGCACATAAAAGACTAATCTGAAGATTAAAGCCTCTTTAAATTTACTTCTCCAAGTCATTAAACACAGTTCGGAACTCCATGACAGCAGAATGCAAACCCAATTTAGGTTTAACTCTATACTCATCCTCCCCTCTTCTCTTCTATTGAAATGTAAGGGGCTTTGGACAAAAGTGTCTGAAAATGCATGAATGTTGATGTTATATGTTTATAGTAATGTTTACCCTTTGATTGAATCATCAGAATGAGATTGAGGTGCTTAAAGCTGAAAATGACAGACTAAAGTCCAGTGGTAACACCACACCTGCGGCTACTCCTGCAAAAACAGCCCGCCCCCCTTCAGAGACTTCCAGCACATCCTCCTCATCCTCACGCCAGTCTCTGGGACTGTCCCTCAACAATCTCAACATAACAGACACCATCATGTCAGGTAAAGCTGCACTTCCGGATTCCACTGACAATGTTGTTCAATATCGACAGAATTCGAGAAAGTGTTGCTTTTTTGAAGGATTTCTGTAAAGTTCTCTAGATCATCCTTGAATAGTCAGACAAAATAGTGCTTAAATTTTAGTCTTAGTATCTCAGTAAGTTACTGAACAAGCTTGGCACGAAGTTATAAAAATGACAGATTTTCATATATATATATATATATATAGAGCTCGGTTCGGTTCATACGGTTCGGTACAAAACAATAAGAACTTACATAATCTTTATTTTGAAAAGCTGCCAATACACAGTAGAATTCTTGCATAAAATAAATAAAAGTGACACATTTGGGTGATATTTTAAATAAATTGCACTCTTTATAAAGAAAACACATTTTTTTAAATAAAAAATTAAATACTGCAACTAGTTAGGATAGATTACCTATCCACATTGTCTGAATAGAGCACAGATCTGGTTGCAGTGACAATATCTCCAGCAGTAGAAAATGTTAGATGTGTTGCCTGCACGATCTCCGTGGAACAATGTCGGCATACAACTTTAAATTTATCCACTCGTCTATCCCCGTTATGTATTTTAACAGAGAAGCCAAAGTGTTCCCAAACACGAGACCGTAGTGAGGTGGGAGGGTCTTCAAGCTCTGGCTTCTCTTTCGCTGTTGCCATGCCATTTTCCTACTCGCGCTCGTGCTCGTCACTCAATAGCGTCCGTGCGGAGTATAAACCGCTGGACATCCATGATTTTTTTTCTATGTTTTCTTTGATTTCTTCTCTGTCGTCTTCTTCTTTCCTGTTTTCTGTGCGAAGTCGCAATGAAATTATGGGAAGACTGCCATGATTGCCTTTTTAATGTCCTTCTCATGTCATCAAAAGCACTAGCTTTCACTGGTCATTCTCCAATCCAATATCTGGAACTCGCTGAAATATCTCGCACAAATTTTCAGATTGAATATTCGTTATTGCAATCAATATGCTTGAATGGATGCTCCTCGAACCCAGACGCAATGCTAAGGTGGAAGGTGTTTCCTTTAGCTGACAGAGGGGTGTGTCTCCTCATCTCAGACTTGTATCAGAAATACCTTTTGAGGGGCGAAAGTCTTCAACTACATTTTGGACTTTTGGGGGCACAGGTATAAGAGTAAGGAACTTTTCTCTCTAGCTTTGTTTCTCTTTCTTTTATCCTCACAACACATTGAAGCCAGCAGAACATCTAGCAGAGCTTCTCCAGTACCACAGAGGGGTGGCCTGTCCCAGGTTGATACTAGCAAATAAAATGTCCACGCATTACAATTATCTCATAAACACCTCTGAGGAAATATCTGATACAAATCTTTTTTTTTTTGCTCTGTGTTTGACTGTGTAATCAGGTAAAAAGTGGCACATGCAATATTTAGTGTTTTTATGTAACCCAAGAGTATCAAAGATTATTTCCATTCAAAACAACAGCTGTAAAAGACATCATTCATTGCCATTATCCCTATTTTTCGATGTGATTCATTTTCCACCCCTGTGCTGAGGCTCATCGTCTGCCGGGTGGATTTGCATATGGCTGTATTATTGATGATTCCAGTGTAGTGCTGATGAAAACGCTGGCATGAGGAACACTGTTTCACAGCTGTGGCGGAAGAGAATGAAAGCAGCGAAGAGTGAAATGGCCTCTTTTCTGTAAGGCAAGATTTGCTTGCTGAGCCTGTGACCATGTCTTGAGGCAGACTGGCAAGCATTCATCAGTGCTCTGGCTAATTAAAAGTAGTGACTTCTACACACTCTCAGGACTTTGGTCTGTTTAATTGATGGAGAGATGTGTGGATGTGCACTAGAGCGTGGGAGGACGTGCGGTGGAGGGATGTTATCACTCTTCTCCAGAATGCTTTGCCAGATGAATACAAAGCGCCTTCTTCTTGAGTATTCACCGAGCTGGCTGTACAAAACCCATCAAAGCCACTGTCCTTCTCTAACAGAACATTCAAAGTTCAGCCGCTGAGCAACAAACCTTGTGAAATAGTCAAACTGAACATTTTTGTCTCCTTGAAATGTTGCATATTTAGTTTTTTCTTCTTCATTTTTTTGTGCCCAGACATTCTACTGGATGATGGCTATGAGGGCAACCTACGCAAAGAAGGCAGAAGTGTCCGCATAGTGGTCACCATCAAGAGTGACTCCAATAAAACTAAGGTAGGATTTTCACAAATTTTTCTAATTGCATTTTTTTTTCTAAAAAAATAAAAATAAAAAAAACTACAAATCAAATAATGCATTTCATTATATTCATCAAAGGCTATGCAGAACAAAGAGTTTCTTATCGGCTCTATTGGCGTCAGCGGCAAGACCAAATGGGATGTTTTGGATGGTGTTATCCGCCGGTTGTTTAAGGTACTAAATGAACCTCTTACATAATAGAATCTAAAAGAAAACTTTAAATCTAATTGCAAACTTGGTTCGTTTCTAGGAGTATGTGTTCCGCGTAGACCCCGTGACAAGTTTGGGTATGAACTCAGACAGTATAGTGTGCTACAGGATGGGTGATGTGGTTCGCTCTCATTCTTCTGAGTTGCCTGAACTGTTGCCGTGCGGGTATCTTGTGGGGGACAGCAATGTCATCAATGTTACACTCAAAGGTGAGGAAATGCAAATGGGTTATTGTAGCATATGAACCCAAATTGTACCTTTTTATACCGGTTATAAGGGTCAAACGTAGCAATAGGACTTTGTACCAGATACTTAGCAGGAAAGAAGTTTCAGTCACTTCCTGTTACACACCTGGACAATAAATGGGAGGTTTCTGTTTTCATTAAACTTAAAGTGCCATTTTTGGGAAGAGCTTATCGGTACTTGGCTAAGTGTTTCCATTTCAGTTCATCAAGGCATGTATACAAAGGCCTAATCTAGTGATTCATTGATGTTGGTTGATGCTAGCCCACATCCACCCATTTGTCACACTTGGCCACTTATTGATCATTCACCAAATTTGCTTGTGATTCTAGACTGCTTTATGAAAATGTCATCAGCACAAGATCATACTAGCAGATGACTAACATATTTTGGTTGTAATTGCTGTTAATGGTTTTAAGGTATATTCAAATATACCTAAATACCACAATTTGTCATAGATTAAACCAAAGAAGTCCCTGCACGCCAATCACAGTGGCTATTTTTAATTAAGTTGGAATGATGCAACCCACCTTGTTTAATTTTCATTTCATCTACATATTTCCAATTTGTAGGTTTCCAAAAGTGTATTAGTTTTGATATTTTGTGTTTTAAACAAACACATAAGTGTTTGAACGCTATAAACAAGCAACGGTTCTGTGAGGAATTAAGACATTAGGAGCTTTTCGTCAAGAATTATACGTGTTAAAGTGACTTACGTACGGAAAAGAAAACGGAAAAGTACGGATATTTTGTGTTATAAACAAACACAAAATATTTTATGACACATCATTTGCAAGGTAATAAAAATAAAAAAGTGAGAAAATGCACGATCGTCTTTAAGTTTCATTTTACAGAACCCAAATCTGTTCCATCTAGTGGTGAAAAGAAGGGATAACCCTTGGAAGTGCAAGATCTGTGTCATGCTTGATTTGCCAAAAGCACAGCACAAAAGGTGCTTGGAAAGGTGTAAAATATATACATTTATTTAATTATTTATTATTTTTTAATTTTTGTCTCACCACTTTAGATTTTTTAAATAAAATATAAATACTGTTAACATTTTTTTTTTCAGGTTTGATGTTGAATTATTGTGTAATGTAATGAAATATTTGTAAAAAATAAAAAATAAAAAATTATATCAATCAATGCCACAAAAAAAGGTTTTAAATGTAATTTATTAGAGCAAACTGTAAAGTAATAAAAATGCTCAAAAAGACCCCAGACTTTTAAGGGTTAATATGGTTTATCGTTTAAATAATCATTTTATGCCTTAGTCATTTAGAAAATTTGTGCACAAACAACAAAATGCAGAAAAATGCATTTGAAAAATGTAATAACAGAAATGATTAAATCTGATAGATTGATTTTTTTTTTCCGTACGTAAGTCATTTTTACACGTATAATTCTTGACGAAAAGCTCCTAATGTCTTAATTCCTCACAGAACTGTTGCTTGTTTATAGGCTTCAAATACTTATTTCACTAATATAACTGCAAATCAGTTTATTCACAAACACTTTCATTGATTCTTTTCTCGGTGTTGAAAGAAGTCAACCAATAAATGTATAGACTAATAATATTGTCATCTGTGGTAAAAGTTAAAAAGCACTTAAAAGCAAGAGAAGCAGCTGTAGCGTCAAGAGTGAAAATGTCTTTGGCCTTGTAGGTGTAAAGGAAGGTAGTATTGATGACTTGGTGTTTGACACACTGATCCCTAAACCCATCATTCAACGCTATCTAAACCTGCTGATGGAGCATCGCAGAATTATCCTGTCCGGCCCAAGTGGAACAGGGAAATCCTACCTAGCGACCAAACTAGCTCATTACATCATCTCCAAGACTGGCCGAGAGGTCACCGACACCAACCTGGCCAGCTTCAACGTCGACCAGAAATCCAGCAAGGTTTGTAGAGGATTTTAAGGCTGCAAGAAAGGGAGCTAAGGAGACAATTGTTGGAAAATTGGTGGATAGTCCAGATGTGCTTTTTGTCTTTTGTAAACAGGATCTTCGCCAGTACCTCTCCAGCCTGGCAGAGCAGTGCAACACAGAGGACTGTGAGATCCAGCTGCCCACTGTAGTCATCCTGGACAATCTCCATCACATCGGTTCCCTTAGCGACATCTTCAACGGATTTCTCAACTGCAAATACCACAAATGGTAGCCTTTGTGCCAATATTTTATCAAACAAGAGATTTCTAATCTGAAAAAAATGGTCTTCTGAGCAAGTATTTTCAGAAGACCCCGAATGATTTTACTCTGATTATTTCCAACTGTCCTTTTTGCAGTCCATATGTGATCGGAACTATGAACCAAGGCGTTTCCTCATCTCCAAACCTGGAACTGCATCACAACTTCAGGTAAAGCTGGGTCGCTATTTCAACATCTCACCACACGAGGGTGGCAGTGATTTGTGTTTTACCTTTCTCAAAAATACAAACACGCCATAAACACCTAAAGAGAAGCTGATGGTTCTGTCTGTCCTCTTCAGGTGGGTGCTGTGTGCAAACCACACAGAGCCAGTGAAAGGCTTCCTGGGCCGCTTCCTGCGAAGAAAACTGATAGAAACTGAGATTGCCAAGAACATGCGAAGCAACGACCTCATCAAAATCATCGATTGGATCCCCAAAATCTGGCAACACCTCAATTCTTTTCTTGAGGCCCACAGTTCCTCAGATGTCACAATAGGTAAATCACACAAAATTATTCGGATTCTTCATAGGTGGGCAAGGAGGAGCATATTCCTGCAAAGTCAACTTTTACAAAACATACCTGATACCACTAATGAAGCTCGTTTACACGTGTGTGCTGATGCAAACTAAAACCAGTAGGGGTTGTAGCTCTTTGCCCACCCCTGTTCTATGTTTTTTACACATGAACCATAATAAACAGTATCTTGATAATATTTAAACGTCTTCACATTTGGGTGTGAATTTCAGGTCCTCGGCTGTTCCTGTCTTGTCCGATGGATACGGAAGGCTCGCGTGTGTGGTTCATTGACCTATGGAACTATTCCCTTGTGCCATATCTACAAGAAGCAGTACGCGAAGGCCTGCAGGTACTCAGTGATTTTATCTCCATATACTTGTTTACTATAATATTGTTCTGAGATTTTTTTTTTAAATTCCTTCAACTTTTCACTGCTTGATTTATTGCTCCAGCTGTATGGTAAAAGAGCGGCATGGGAGGATCCTTGCAAATGGGTGATTGACAGTTACCCGTGGAGCTCCGCCTCCCTGCATCATGAAAGCCAGTCGCTGCTGCAGCTGCGGCCGGAAGATGTGGGCTATGATGGCTTCAGTTCCTGTAAAGATGGAGCCACTTCTAAACAAGTTTCTCAGAGCGACACTGAGGGAGATCCACTGGTAAAGATTACTTCGATAAATCCATTTCTTTCACAAAAAGTCTACTTTTTAGTACTTAATTAGAAGTCAAAGGAACACTGTGTAATATTGCTCCAATTTGACAGAAATCCATTGTTCAAAAAATCCAAACAGAATCCATTGTTTAAATGATTCATGGGGTGGGTCAGCAAGTGTCATCAAATCATTACAGGTGCTATAGGGATAGTAGCTAATTACATTTACTCAGTTACATTTACTAATATTTTTGGATAATTGGTATTTTTTAAATACATTTAAAATTCCGGTACCAACCTTAAAGAATGTATTGTTTGTTATTTAAACAACTTCATTTTTAAATCTCTATAAGGTTACCAATGCTTTGTTGCAATTGTAGAAAGTAAAACATTGAAAGATTTCCCAAAGCGGGAGTTTTTAGGTCAAGGTTCATGCATTTGGAAGGAAATTAGAGATGTATCCTTGTACCACATATGGAAAATTTATATAATGGGAAAACACGATGATTGGCCATCTAGTTTTAGCATTTATACTGAAATAAAAGGTAAAGTTGATAAGTTTATATATATATATATATATATATATATATATATATATATATATATATATATATATATATATATATATATACTAAAAAAACTTCTCTACTAGCCCCCTGTGGAAATCTATGGAGTAAACTTCCTCTGGGTGGCACCCCTTCAGTCAATCACATGAGGAATGGGAGATTTATTCACTGTATAAATGCCTTTTTAAACACATGACTGTAAGTTATGAACAGGTCACATGTTCTGCCTCGTAAGGACCAATTTAGTTTGGTTACTCCCTGAGGTTACAGAACACCGAAGGCTTTTGAAGAAATAATACTACCTCATCTTACTGTCTTTTTTTATTTCTTTTCTTTTTTCTGAGAACAGACATTCAGAGATTATAAGGTGACAGAACTGATGTTGTTTGTTTAAGTATTTATAGTTAGTTTGATCTAGTTAGAACTTTTGTTGTTATTCCAATATTAGATGTGTTTCTTTCCCTACTGTGTCTTTGTATGAATATTGAGGTGCAGTCATTCCCATCTGTAGTCATTCCACTAGAGTTGTTTTGTTGATGTGTTGTGACTTTTTGGTCTTGTTTTTGAACATAATGTGTTCAAATTTGAGTTTGTGTGGGTGATGTGCATGCATTACACAGTTTGGAATTTGGAATGTTACTTCCTAAATATAGAATTTAGCATATGCCTTAAAATTACACAAAAGTGAAGGTGTAGTCACATTACCTGGTCTTTATTGTTTCATCCAGCATGATCTACCACATGTTCTGCTCCAGATTCCACAGCGCACTCAAAACATTTGGAGTTGGAAAACAGGACAATGCTATTTTTAAAGGATTTCGGTTTCCATCAATGCTCCACAAAGTGCTCTGCTGAATTTATATTTGCTAACAAAACACAAATAAGGCTCTTTGCTAATGTAACCACACCTTCATTCTATCTGTAGTTTTTTTTTTAATTATTATTATTATTGTACAGTATACAAAAATAAGTTTGCTTTTTTCTTCCATTAAATTGTTTCTAAGGATCTAGTGCAGTAGATTCCCCACGAGGACTCACTAGACCTTTATTTGCGATCAATATGTGATCTTTATGTGATCACATTGTGATGATCCTTATTCACTAGTTTAAAAGTTATAAATCTGAATATATTGTGAGGAAATGTCATAGATTCCGTAAATTTGTATAAAAGCAATTATTGAAAGTAAATTATAGTCCTGCAATTTTGAATAACGGTGTAAATAATAGTGTGCAGGTCCAAATCTGTGTGAAAGTCCCTATTTAAAGTATTGAAGAATGCTATAAAATAGTTGTAAAATATATGGTTTGGTACCACATCGGTACACATAATTGTTTGTTTGTTAAAAGCAGTATGTTGCATATCACCTCTTGTCTTGAAAAGGCCCATTCATGAGCAGGATGTTTTTGATAATCCAAAAGAATCCTCGTTCAGTCGTAAAGAATGTATCAAATAGTGACAGCCAGTCAGAGTTCAATTTGCTCTGGTGATAAAACTGCACTGCATTCAATTGTAACACATTATTGGCAAACGTATTTACTCACTGACCCAAATTATTTAATTTGGATTTTCTAAAAAACAGCACAAAGGCTGCTCTCAGAAGCTCAGTGCAAGAAGTCCAGTTGTGAAATTCTATGGCGTGAAATTCTATCAATGGTGAAATAATGTCTAGGGTACGTAACCCTCCCCTCCTTGAGGGAAGGAACAGAAACATAAGTCGAGTGATCGACTGTGGGAACCAGTCTACTCCCTCTACATGTAACGGGCCAATGAAACACTTTCATTGGGCAGTGAGAATCAGCATGAGTACTTGATGAAAGCCAGTTCCCAGAATTACAAATGTAACTATGCTCTGCGGCTTGAAAAAAGATATTTGTTGTGAGCAGAGGATTAAATGTAAGCCTGGCAGCACGCCAAACACAGGACTCGATGCTGGAGCAGTTAAATATGACAGAATTCTGGGATTCTGTCGCCCAGTCATTGCCAGTAAGTATCTGTGATTGGCACTCACCGGGGTCTAATGGAAGTTTGGGGAAAGTTACCAATTCAAAAGTGACTTTCTGCTTAGACAATGGAAACAAACTCTGAAGCATATGTTTCTTGTTTGATCATTGAACAGAGGCACTCATGTGTTCGCAAACTCACTGCTGAATACTCATTTTAAAAAAATGGCACAAATCCACTGCCACCTGTTGGTTTGGTAGAGTCTTTACAGATATTTTGAGATTTTGTGTGGATCATGAGAGAAAATCTATATAAAATAAACAGTGTTTCTGTGGACATGGCCTTAGTAGATCAGCTGACTAACAGTAGATGGTCTCTTTCTGTTTTAACATGATTCAACTGTAAAACACACTGAGGTCCAAAAAGCCATGGAAGAACTTGATTGGCCTTGCGACTCAATCTTGTAGAATATCTTTGGGACATAAGCTTCTGGAAGATCAGTCATCAATTCCCATAAACACTATCTTAAGAGTGGAAAGCCTGATGTAGCTTACCATGTAGGTTTTGGATCTATATATCACTTAAATTTAAATGTGCATAAAGCTAAGTGAGTGAATACTTTTGCCAATAAAATAATTCTGGAACCAACTCTCATTGTCTCTTTAGTTGACATTCTTTATTTGAATGGGTCTTTATTTTTGCAGCAGTTTTATTAGGTCATTTAAAGTATGTGACCCCTGACTCAGATCTCCTCTGTCTACTAGATGAACATGCTGATGCGGCTACAGGAAGCTGCAAACTACTCCAGCGCTCAGAGCTGTGACAGCGACAGTGCCAGTCACCATGACGACCAACTGGACTCCTCATTAGAGTCTGCCCTTTAAGGCCCGACCTGTCAGAAGAGCGAGTCTTCTCATTGGTTTAAAGCCTAGCCAAAGCCCACAGGACTTGTTCTTTTGGGACAGGCTGATAATGTCTCCAGTGGAAGCCGTGTCCAGGTAACGGCCAATAAAAAGGTGCTGCTGGTGCGCTCCAAAGTGTGTGAACATAGTCAGCCAAAAACAACTGGAACTTGAGCTTAGTTTACCATGTTTACAGAGGCTAGTTTTATTATCAAATCACTGAGGTGCAAAAATCTAAAGGGCATCACTATGAATCCTGACCTCAGTTCTGGTGCTGTGTGCTGCCAAAACCAACAAGAGGGTTATACTTACCTTGCCAGTGGCACTCATTCTAGTCCTCTAGCCAACATGCACAATGAACGGTGCGGTGTTAGCATTACTGTGAAATCATACACAGATCTGCCACTCGTTTACTGCCAAGAGTCTCGTGATGCACTCCGTCAGCCGACTATCTTTGATAAGCACGGTTGTAAGTGTAAGATGATCTCTGGAGAGTGTACCACTGAAATGGAAAGATCAGGAATGAAATGGTGCTTTCTCGCTGCCTTAAATGTAATCTTAAATGTGGTTATGCCATTTTTGAGCAGAAAGATGGCATGGGATAGAATTGATGAAGCATTTTTGTAAAAATGCCACGTCCAAAATGTTTTTTTTTTTCTTTTTTTACAATTTGTCTACTACTTTAAAATGGTCCAAATGTCTAAAAAAAAAAATATATATATATATATATATATATATATATATATATATGTTATCCCAGAAGAGCTGGGGACACTTGAACCGAGAGCACAAATCTGAGATGTGGCTATGCTAGCATGTTGTTTTTCTTTGCTAAATGTTTGCTTATGTGCGTACGCTCTCGTGCCCTGTGTACTCGACGTTCGTTCATTCTTTATTTGTGAGTTTTGCACAATTGAAAAAATTGATTGTAAATATAAAGTCTTGCACAGCCTCATAAATATGCACTCTGAAAATTCTGATCTTCTAGCCTGGTGTTACGCTCCTGTGACTAACCAAGAAAAAGGCTACATGTCCAAACCCTCCATGTCTTAGCCAATACTGTACAGAGGTCTTGTACAGTGAGGTCCTACTATTTTTCAGATTCAGAATGATTCCAGGCCACACAAGTCTTCTCTATCACATCAAGTGCAAAATCTTTCAGCTTTCATTAGCACTCTACAAACCACACTAATATTTCTTTATGCCCACAATTGTGCTATTCAATTCAATTTGAAAATCACTGATTTTTAAAAGTTCTTCAAATTCCATTGTGGAAGTGAAAGCAAACCTCTGCTCTGGAGGTGAAAGGTTTTACCTTCGAGGTGCTATACAGTTGATGGATGGCTGAAAAGCTTTATATCCCCGATTGCAGCATCACTGGATTTATCCTGAATTCTTTCCTTTGTTGATTTAGAAGCGTATTCTTTTAAATTGCACAGCCTTTCAGCGGTGCTCTGTGTGTAACCTCTTTGTATCCTGTGCCTGATGCTTAGCCTGTCAGACATTGCTCAGTGTAGACAGTAGAACAATTTCTTGGAAGGATCCAAACTGCCTAATGATCTCTAACCTCAACGACAAACAGTGATTCTCCTCAGAACTCAAACTTTCCTTTTCTGGTACACGCATCTTTGTGTGAGCGAATAACATTGAACTCCTTTCGAAAATGTTTCTTTTCAGGTGAAACATTTGTTGCTAGATGTTTTATATTTTGTACATTTGTAAGTAACATATCCTGTAAATATAAAGAGACCACAATTTAAATCATCTGGGGGATTTTGTAGTCTTTGTAAAGCCCTAATAAATGGTATCTAGTGTCACCTGAGCTACGAGTTGGGATTCATTATTTATATACTGTATTTATCAGATCAGTGTTTTTAAATTATGCTCTTTTTTATCTGCCAGATGAATATGTACATGTGTCTGTTGGAAAGGAGTTTTACCAATAAACCATTCTCCCATGAAGCTGCCTGATCTCTTTTGTGGTGGAACAGGGCTGGTTGCAAATCGCCTTAAATCCATACTAGAATATAAAAAAACTTTGATCATGTTGTCTCTGAAAAAACACTGCATATGCTATATCTGATCTTTCGAACATCTTCTTCTGCTGTTTGATTTACATTTCATCTAGACCCTTCCATGGGAAAGAACTTCTGAAGAGTACGTAGGCAGAGGGTAAGAAGTGTTCGGGTCTCTTGGTATTGTTTTACCTGTTGACTGTGTAACATATTATCTGTTAATAAATGTTCAATCTTGTCATTAGTTACTTTGTCCAATAATGTTAAATCCTAAGAACTAAAGTGTCACATTATGTAACAAGGGTTTAAAGGGTTTCTTAAAGTGCATTTCTAGCATTATTAGCAATTATCAATACTTGGTTTGCTGTAGCTTCAATCAAAGTTAATGTTGAAGATAAACAATTACTTTCTGAAATTATGGAGTCCGATAAGAGTTATATTTAACAAAGTTTCTGCAAGCTCCGAAAGACAGAACACAGCTGAAACCTTCGTCCATGGTTAAAACCCATTTTTGGATCAACTTATGAACCCCCTGATCGTATTGACAGTAATGAATGGTCATTTAACCCTGTAAGACCCAAATATAGAAAAAAATGAGCAAAAAAATTTTTGACCCCTCAGATATTGTTTTAGAAGGCCTCTGATGTAAGAATTGAAGAATTAAAAATTTTTTCACTCTTTAGTAAGTTTTTAGGAAAATGTTGTAATATTGCAACGTTGGGCTTAGTTGTGAGCAGAACTTCTGTATTTGTACTAACTTTGCCTAAACAGGTTCACAGACCATTTAAGCATTCATTTGCAGGGTTGTTCACTTTTTTTAGCTCCATGTAGTATATATCAAAAGTAATGATCACACAACAATCATATTTTTTTATGAATAAGAAGTTATGAATAAAAATATTATTAAAAAATTATTTGGTCACATCTAGTGTGGTTTGAATGAAGTCTGTGTTTACTTGCAGTGATAGTCCCTAAGTCAGTTCTTTTCATCTGAGAGTGAAATAGTTGTCTGCGTAGATCTTGTAGTTTTGACCCTCTGGAAGTGTGGAGGCGAGCTTCATCACAACATCACCTGACCGTCCAAGTTCAGATTTCGCTTGTTGTATTCCATCTACACTCCCTTGGTACACATCAAAATCACAGAGCATGCCAGAGATTCCAGTTCTCACCCACATTTTGAGCCCCCACGGGTGTGGCTTGCCACGCATATATTGTTTGATGTTAATGAATCTCCTTTTGAAAGGAATCATCATTTCATCCACAGGGTTGTGTTCTTCAGGTACCACCTGCAGGCCTCTCTCCCTAAATGAATTTAGCCATGGTCTGAGTTTCCACAGTTTGTCCTTCTTTTCCACACAGTTAAATTGTTTATAAAGTGTAATGAACTCAACAGATATTGGAATCTGTCCCGGGACATCACATCAGAAACAGGGGTGTACTGTGTGTTTGTCTTCCAATACATATGGACTCCAGACATTTACATTAGGCCCATCTTCAGGTACATACTAAGCAGCTTCATCACTGGTTACTTCTGAACCATAAAAAGTGGTATTAGGACTGATTAGGTATTAGGACTAAGCATTCTGAAACTGAAAAAGTTTGGAGAAAAAAGTAATTAAATATGTGAACAACACATATAGGTCTTATATTGTAGCAGATAAACAAAGAATAGACAGGGTAGTAGACCATGTATCAAGGGTAGAGAGCTAAGTATTATCCATCAAAGTATTACCATTCCAATGCAAATTCTAAACCAAATTCCACTACATTTAAACAATACTGTCTGATTGGCCTATTGTGCCTATTATTCTCTGTACTTAGCATACTAGAAGGGACACATGCATCCCCCCAGAGCACTAACAGGTTCACATTCAAGACCATTCACACCTGTCCCTAAACAATGTAACAGGCTACCACTCTGACCCAACGTTGTAGAATTACAACATAGACATAATAAGCTCTAAATCAAATTTGATTAATGTTTTCCAAAATAACTTAATATGTATATGTTCTAAACATTGTAATAAACACACAAAAATATTTAAGGAATTTTACTTACCGGTACTTAAATCTTGGCAAATCAAGTCATGCAAAAAACAGGAAGTCAGCTCAGTGCAAAGTTGGCAGGTAGAGTAAGTTCACGACAAGATCATCAGACCTATAAACACTTTCTCTATCCAATAGCATTGTGAGGACAAACAATAGGACCCAATAAATATATAAATATGGTTTTGAGAGAAAAAAAAACATTTGCTGGACTTTTATTTTAATTGTTCAAAGTGATGTTGTAATTCTGCAACAGTGGGCTTTACAGGGTTAATGAGAAGCCATAGCTTCAGAAGTCTGTGTGACATCCTGAAATTTAACACAATTTAATTAACTGTAGTCATATCATAGTTTAACTGAATATTTGAAGACAATATGGACATGTGAATTCAAGGAAATGCACAGTTTTCAAAATTGTATTCAGAAAGTTGCACTGATTACACATGATCTGTTAAATTTTCATTTCACAGAGTATTGCGTGTTAGTACACGATCCACGATGGAAACGCTTTAATGTGTTAAAAGTTTTAAATGTGGTTTATGATATTTTAGTTTTTTTTATTAAAAAGGTTTTACTGTGTGTACATTTAATATATCAGCTGGTCTAAAAAGTATCAAATGTGGTGTAAAAAATTGTGACAACTTTTAGAACTGCAAATAGAATATTTTAATCTATCTTTAAAAAAATGCATTGTGTAAACACAGGAAACATGAGACATATCAGTTAACAATAGTGTTTTTATTATTGTTGGTGTTCACTAGCTGTGTCTGATAAACGCTAGATGATTCGACGGGCTGATGATTTGACTTTCATAGCCACGATCACTTAACGTGCCTCTTAGAAGAAAAATGTGGTTTAATGCTGCATCCACCAGCCTGATAGTCAACGGTGCGTAACAAGATAACTTTCTTTTGTGCACTTAATTTTTATCTATGATATGATGTCGTAAAGCATTTTCATCGCGACACTACAATGTAGGGAGACGTTGACGTAATTTGTGACATTTTGTCACCAAATTGTCACCATTATCATCTCCGACTGACCGGGTTGGGCCTCCCCCCGCACTCCGCCCAGATCAACATCTACATTTAGGGCTGCACCAGTGTGGAAGACCTCACCACCAGGGGGACCCATTTCATCCATTACTGGCCAGAGTCCCCAAAAGTTCTTGAAACCTCCCAAATCTATATCCCGTCCTAACCCCAAACATCATTACTTGGCCTGAGTCTGTGTGTTTTAGACAAGCATTTAATACTTAATGCAAAATATGGGATAGTGGTTCAGGGCAACGCCCATAGGTAATACTATAATTAATGATTAATGACAAAGAGAATGGGGGAAGCGAGTTTTTGGGAGTAAATGAACCTTGTTGTACCTGTCTATACACCCAGCAATGGCTATCATTGAGTAGACATTATATAGACATAAAAATCACTGTTCGGTTGAGTACACATACAAAACGTATTCCTGTTACAACTATTTCTGTTCTGCAATCTCCCACTTTCCCTCCTTATAAATAACTGAAACTGAAGTTCAAAAACTACCAATTTGAGGCCAGTGTGAGTAGTGATCAGATTTCCATTTACAACCCATGTCAAAGAACTCATTTAAAGTCTGACACCATGACCACGGCAACTGTGAGGGGATCATATTAGTAATTCGTTTTAGTTATATTTCGATTAAACTTTCAGCAACTTAGCTAGCTTTGCAACCTCCATATAACATCTTTCAGCACTCAGTGGTGTTGAGGGAATTTGCAAAATTCCACATTCATGCTTTCGCCAACCTCACTTGTCAGTCAGAATTCAGCAAAGACATAAACACTGAGCTGCGCTTGAAAAATGTGTTAATACATATTACATTTTAATCGACAGAAAACACACTTCTCTGCATTGTTCTTCTGCACAGGTCTACTCTTCTCACTACCGGGTCATGCAGCTCACCCGATCTGCATACAGATTAAGCGATTAAGCTGATTGGTCATTGGGCGGTGCTAGGAACAATGAGTGCTGCTATGTTTAAAAAAAAACATATGTAGACATGGCCTAAGTGTTTTAGATTCGAGAAACACATTTATACTTGTGTGAAGCCGTCAAAGGCAGCTTAGGCACTTCTGATGAGCGGCACCTGATGCTCGTTAACCCCCACCTGTTTCCAGAGCCAGCAAACTCCTCACTGTGAGTCTCTGTGTGTTTATTTGTTTTCAGCAGTTTACTCAGCTCCTTTCTTGATATCTCCATTCATCCCAGGATTCACCAAAACAGCAGTGCGGGGGAGTGTATACCTGTTTGTATTTCAAGAGACTGTGTAACCATCTGATTTCATCTCTCACATCAAGCTAGTGTACACATCATTTACTAGCTTAAAAAGAATCAATAACATTACTTTCTACTGTTTATGAATATGAGCTTTAAAATATAATGGTATTATTACGAAAAAATCTCCAGGTGGAAGAAATTGTCATTTCAGCATAATGCACAATGCTGTGGAGATATGTTTGTATTAATTTTTTTGTAAATATCTGGATAGTTGTAGCTGCATTTTTAAACCTTTCCACCCCGTCACAATATGAAAATAATTCCATTGACTTGAATGGGATCGCATGCGACGATGCAAAAGTGGAAGTTCCTAAAGTGCTTTTTGAGTCACATTGTTTTAAGTTACAGTTGACTCCTCGTGCTATTATGTGTGATTATGAGAACTTCAAGTTACACAAGGGCAGATCGATCAGATATGTTGTACTGTACACGGAAGAGTGAGGTGGCCAATAATCTCGAAGGAGGCCGCAGCTGGCATGGGCCTGCACTGGATCCATCCTCACCAACCTCTTTTACTGCATACTGCAATCACATACACTTGGAAATTTGACGTGCAATATTGGGTCACGTGATACATTGGCTGGCGAGGTCAGGTCCATGAGACGGCAGGAGTAGTGTGACCATCCCAAGAGCCTTAATTCATGTTACTAATTTCTTAATACTATTAATTAGTTAAGATATCAAGCAAAACTACAAATAATCAAAGAACATGAAATACAATATATTGTAATAAGTTTATCTATTTGCACTCTGATGTAAGCACCCCAAGAGTATTAATAAGTTTGATCTTTGCATCATTTTGTGTTCCTAAACCAATAGAGGTTGCTGACCATGGAAGAGTTTAGATTGAACTTTTGAACAGAAAATATGTCTTACACTTAAATTAACCATTCAGTTTTTTGAAAGTGTGCCCAAAAACAGAAACCACTTTGTAACACCCTAACAATAAATGTACCTTTCTAATTTTCTTCAATTTGTACTTAGTATATAACTGTTTTATATGCTATATTGCCTCAAAACAAACAAACTAATAAACAAACTCAAAAGAGTTTTTACTTGAAGCCTCTTTCCGCCACTGATAAAAAAAAAAATCATTTTCAATGACTTTGTATCTCAGAATTCCATAATAAAAGACATTTTTAGAATGTGGTTGCCCGTGGAATATCACAAAGTATTGGTCCGTTTTTCAAGTTTATGTATAGGCTCTTGCATGTTCATATAAGGAACCTTAGCGCAGAATGAGTTCTGGTACCAAGATTTCGATCAAAATGCTGCGATGGGCAAGTTTACAGAATAAATACAGATTACATGAAAACTCACCTTTTTAGCGCTGCTTATGAGTAATAAATGCTATTAAAGAATGTTCTGCATATGTAAATAACATTGTACATGGTCTTTATATAGTAAACTATTGTGAAAAGAAATTCTTTATTTATGGTTTTGTATAATTTTTTCTGCTCATGCTCAGACCTCAGTAGATCAACCATGGGACTTTCCACCAGTTTTCTAATTTAATCTCATTCAGGAGGGTCTTTGCTTGCATTCACTGTAGAGGATGACATTTGTCTGGATTTCCTATGGGTCTCGTGATTCCCATGGGATTCCTGTGGGATTGGATAAATTTTTGTTATTAATCTCGTGATTGGGATGGGACAGAAATAAGACCAGGAGTCAATTCTACAGGATTGGACAGGACAGGATTTATTTTTTTACTCTGGTCCAGGATTGGGATGGGATGGGATTTTTTTCTCTGGGAGTGGGATGGGACAGGAGTGAAAATCCACTCCCTTGTCATGCTCTAATTGACTGTTAACATGCAATGGCATAATAATGAATTTCTGTCTATCAAACATCTATACAAACAATATACTGCACAGAGTGGTAGCAAGGCTTTGCAAGGCTTTATAATCATAGTCTATTACTGGGGTAGGCAACCCTGTTCCTGATGGGACAAAGCCCTGCACAGAATATAGGTTAATCTTTAAATGACACAATACATTAGGGTCCCTTGTTTTTTTTAAGCTACTGGCATGTGGACTGTTGGAAGTTTGTTTCTCTTGGCACAGGTTGTAGTCTATGTTCTTTGTTCTTCCCCAGCTTCACGGTGAGGCTCAGTCTCTGTCTTGTCACATAAATAAACGGCTTCTCAGAATCTGATTTGATAATGGCTCATCATTGATCTGCATGAGTTGGCAGTGTAATTGAAATGAGGCTGGGACATTGTGTCTGGGCTGCTGGGAAAAGAGTCAAGCTCTCAGAAGTCAATCTCTCTCTGTGCAGTTCACAAAAGACGTCAGGAGATCCATGCCCTTCAGCGGATGAAGAATATTCACTAGATTAAAACTCTCTTGCTGTATTGATGGGATGAGGAGATTTGATTAGAGGAACATTGTGCATGCTTACAGTACTTCAGACATAATAAACAAGGAGTCTGAAGAGCAACAGTTCTGTTACATTAGAACAGTTAAATAAATAAAGTTCTGAATTTCACTAAATTAAGGCGAAGACAGACAGTGTCAATTAAGTCTAAAACAGATTATAAAAGGTTTTGCTTAATGTCTTTAATTAATGTTTTTGGGGTTAGGATAACACTTAAAGCAATACTGTCCTGATGCAGATTCTATAAAGCATTAATCTTTTAAAAAGGTGTTAAAAGTAAAGTTTTAGTTGTGTAGTAAAGAGTTCTATAGAAATACAAGAAACTAATACAACAATAATAGTGAGCGAAGTGCAATGATCAGATTTCCAGTAAATCAAATGATCAAGAGCATTTAAAAGCCTCAATTTGAGTGGGAAGAGTGTTGCATAGGTCAGCTGTGATTAATTATTATCTATAAAGAGCCATGAGATCATACACATGAAAAACAGCATACTGCAACAGTTTCATCAAACAATATTAAAATGAAACAGACATAAAGAACTTTTCAGAAATAATAAAGTGCCCTGTGAGGCATAATGAGGTAAATTACAGCCTGAGCCATGTCGGGAAATTGCAGGGTGTCTGTCAGGGTCGCTCTTAAACTCCCACATTAATTCCATCAGCTTCCCGTCCATCAGGATTTCACATTTTGTTTACAGAGTGGTTCAGTAGAGGAAAAAAGTTAATTCGGAAGCATTTGAAAAGGGTTACAAAAAGTGAAATCCACTTCAATGATCATGGAAAAAGATTGGTGTAAATATTCTTGAAATGCTAGAAAACCACAAGGAAAACAGGGATAATTATATATTTTTATATAATTATATATATTGAAAAAGAGGAGCATAGGCTATAATTACTTACTTTTGTTTTTATTTCATATTATTACAACTCATATATTGTCTATTCTGAATAAAATTTCTGGCCAAAATCATCAGATCATGATTCACTAAACACACAAAAACATCACAAAAAGGGTTACAAACTTCTTTTAAAAACCCCAAATTATTCTTTGCTTCCTTTTTCACCACTGTACACATACATGAACGTGTTAAATACTGAATGGGGTCATGTAGACCCCAAGGATAATTCATTCATTCATTATTCCCTTTCGGGGTCACGAGGGTCTGCCGGTGCCTATCTCCAGCACACATTGGGCGAGAGACGGGGGTACACCCTGGACAGGTTGCCAGTCTATTACAGGGCAACATTCACTCACACATTCACACCTAAGGGGAATTTAGAAAATTCAATTAACCTAACCGCATGTTTTTGGGATTGTGGGGGAAACTGGAGTACCCGGAGGAAACACACGCAAGCACGAGGAGAACATGCAAACTCCTTCCAGGAAGGTCACCGGCGAACCGACAACCTTCTAACTGGAAGGCCACAGTGCTACCCACTGCGCCACTGTGCCATCCCCAAGGATAATAGGAAGGAAAAAATATTTTTAGTTGTCAAAGTTTGAGGACTTTTGTCAGTCCGTGGACAACTCTTTTAATGGTCTGAAGTTTAGAAAATTAAACCACAGAATGATTTTGAATCCATCTGAAAGCATTTGAGCTTTTCATTCTGCTCTTTCCACAGTAAAAACAAAGTCTGACATGCCGGGATAATATAATAATACCATTTTTGTTGGTAAATACATTTGTGGCCAAAAAAGTTTTTTGTTTGCCCCTGCTATTTTTCTGGAAATAATTCTCACAGAAAAGTGTTTTTTGAGAACATTATGAACTGGTTTCCCTCAACTGTCTTAATGTTTTTTTTAAATGTCTCTGCAAATAAAATATAACAAAAAGCTCTCTGAAAAAAAATTTAAGGAGAGCAAGATGAGTAGAAAGTGTGTTGATGTTGAAAGCAGCAGGAAAATTGATTTCCTCCCAAGATGCATCTCAGGATATGTAGTGGAACGCATGCATTGGTAATGAATGTATAGCAGTTAATGGATGAGATCATTTGCATATTTTGTATATTCAAGTTCACTGACCATACTTTATAAATATAAAAATAAATTAACATTAGTTGCTCTTTTAACATCATATGTAGCCTAATATTATCAGTCATTGAATCATTTGAGTTGACTTGTTCGCTCAAACAGTTTTCGAGGTAAAGCATGACGACACCTTGATTTTGCTAATTTGAAGGGGCATGGTCTCATTATTGAGATCTCAAAACCTATAAGAATAAAGAATTGAGTGGTTAGTTGTAATCTCGATAACCTCAAGAGGTAATAAGTTCCCTACTTTACAGGTGTCGAATAAAATGAAAAACTATAACAGCAACATGTAATTAAACGTGGTCTGCTCTAAGGTTCTTGTGTTCAGTTTTCTGAATTACTTTAACAAATGTAACTCTAGTAAATAAATGGCTAAGTTAAATGTTACACTAGGCTGGATCTGTAAATGTATCATTAAAATTGTTAAATTAATGGCTTTTTTATTGCATATATACATTATAGTTTGTATTTTTTGTGAGATTGTAGCAAGTATTTGCACTGCTGCTTGATTAATTATTGGTGAGAAAAATATGTAAACCTTTAGTTAAAACGTGGTAATCTATGTTTCTAACAAACATAATGTGCCTAAAACGCACACACACACACGCACAAAAACAGCTTACAGTATGATGATGTGTTCATGGTGATATGCCATGTCCTTTCTATGCCAGATGCAGTGCTGTGTTTTTGCAAATAGTAACATCTTAGTTTCATCTGCCCACGAACATTCTGCGTTCGTTCTAGTAAGTGTGGAGTCCTGCCACGGATTCTCTCTCCAGTGTTTTCCTCTTGTAGCCTCATGAATAGAGATTTTAGCAAGTTCCAATGAGGCCTTCAAATGCTTGGATCCTAATTCAAGTTGTTCATTTACCTTTTTGTAACTTTAGTTTTGTTGTGCTCTTGGTGTCAATTTTACTGGACTGGAAAACCTTGTAGAGTAGCAATATCTGGTTTTGTCTCTTTGTATTTGTGAAGTAGCAGAACATTTTTGCTATCGAGGAATGATATAAGAACAGATTTTCTATATCCTTCATGCTCCCTTTAAGCCTGTGTCCAAATGATCATCACGTCTATGTATTCAGCCAATAAGATGTGCTGCAAAGAAGAGTTTAACGGTTTTCTTTCCCATACTTATCTTCCAGAGCCTAAGCTTCATTTCTACCACACAAAAGAAACCATTAGAGCTAGAACCTGTGCACGGTGCATGGCTGAAAGGGAAGATGAATTAGCAAGTCTAAGTGAGCGCTCAGTGAGTGAGAGAGGATCGACAGGAGGTCTGGCTCAGGTCACCTTCAGAGATTGGAAGGATGAGAGTCACCTGGTTCTAAGATAGGAATGTCTGAGCAAGGGCTGGTCTGTAGTCTGCTTCCCTGAAGATCTGCAATTTCAATTTTTGGAGTCACTTTTATTTCTCCTAATTCCATTGTTTTAATGCCTGGTATGACAAAGTAATGAAACAACAATCAAATAAATCTAAGCTATGATATAATGTATGTCATAAAGACATTGCAACAGGTCACGCTTTGTTTCATTTGCATGATGTGTAACACATTTAAAGATACAAGTACTAACCCAATTTAAATTCTCTTTACATCAAATTTAGTCAAAAAAATTAGTTAAGAGTTGTTACCTCTGCTCTCTGTGATTTTTATTTATTTATTTTTTTTATGAATTCCTCAAATACACATTCTGCAACATTAAGATATCAACGATCCACATCCTGGCACCTTTAGATCACTTTCATATGTCTGTTAGCTTTTCTGAAGGATCTATTTATGTTGTATAAAGTGAATATGACTTTTCTGTCACATGAGCACAACAAACATATATCTCACAAAAACCACAAGATGAATAAATAAAATTGCAACCAGATAATGGTTTACATTTGTGCTCCATCAAAGTCCTCATTTAAAATTGTTGCATGTTTACTGCTAAATCACTATTTACTCTAATTTGCATCCCTCTTTCATAGAACCTAACTCTCTTTTCTGTTTTCATAGATGTTGTCACCTTCAACACTCTCTTTTTAAATTGTTTTTCAAAATGTTTGTGAATAGCGAGAGAGTCCATAAATATATTCCATATTCCACGCGAAAAGAAATATACAGTTTCCAAACGTCAAGCCCTTTTTTTTAAAGGGTATTTAACAAAATTTGCATGCATCCAATAAAAAATGAGTTTAACCAAAATAAGTTTAGCCAAAATATCCCTTCTGCTGTCATGCTGATCTAGCAGGTATTTACAAAAATCCCGCACATGGGGGAGTAGATGCTTCGTTTGAGTTGGACAGTTTTGTTATCTCCAGGGGAGTAAAACACCTGTTGTGGTGTTTCATCCTCTGGATTGGGGCATTGAATATATGTAGTTATTTATTAGTTGTATTTCCCACGGACCAGTTTACATTAAATGCGTCAGGACAAGGCAGTGTTAAACGGAAATGGGAGTGGATGAGGGATTGGAGAAGGTGAGGGGGAAAAGTTCAGGACTGAGAAGAATAGAAAGAATACTTACCTAACATACCATGTAAGTTTGTTTCAGTTTGTGCTGTACAGTTTTGTAGTTTGTTCATAACACGCATATATACAGAACATCTACCTAGACACACCATGTCCGTTTGTCATAGTTCTTGCAGTACAGATTTTGCAGTTTGTAGATTCCTACACAGACACACACGCACGCACGCCCGCATGCACCCCCCCCACACACACACGCACACGCATACATGCATAACATACATACATACATACACTCAGTTAATGAACTATGTGGGATAATAATGATGTTGTACAGTTTATAATACAATCTGCTACATGGGAGGGCATATATAATACAGATGACTTATGGTGAGTGGACAGAAACGTAAAAGCCACATATCGACCTGATCTGCACTGAACGGAGACCCACAGACATTAAATAAATAAGTAAATGTAGTAAAAAGTGCTCAGGACAGGAAACCCAAACCACAAGCGGCAGACCAATGGACCATGTATGATCTTTATATATATATATATATATCACCTGTATGTTTTTTGTAGTTATTCCAGTAATTGTAATTACTAGATCAAAAGCCCCTCCCCCACATTTGCATGGTACTTTGTGTAGTAATTTTGCTTGCAAACGAAGCAAGTAAATTCCAAATTCTCAAGTGTCCAACAATGCAAGAATAGCTCAGACTTTCTGATTAATACACTTTTGGAGATTGGAGCTAAAATGAAGGGCATGATGGCCTATTTTGTTTTTGTTTTGTTTTTTTCGATTCATATCTACTAAAAGAAAATCTACTCTGTAAAAGCGCTTTAAACTGTATGACAATCTAAAAGGTTAAATTTTCAGTTCAATACCATAATATGCATATTTTTTTGATGACTTAAAAATTTTGATGACGTAAAAATACTCTATACATGATTTACTATTGTGTAGGACAGTGATTTTCCTTTCTTCATGTCCCAACCCCCTCACAATTAGAGAGATGAAATGTCATCAATATGTGCAATCATTTCATCTTCACAACTTTATTCACACACAATGAAAGTGTGTTAGACTGAACTGATCGATAATTGTGAGTCTGCCATCTGCATTGTTTAAAGAGTTTAGCTGACACTATTGAGAGGGGGATTTTGATGCATGCAGAATATAAATTCATAATGTGTGAGGAAACTAAGCCTTATCTATAGCTTTAGAATCGCAATCATTATGGCTCATGGACAGATCGTTTCCTTTTATTGATCCCTGACAATTGTGTGTCGTGTTGATAACTTAAGCAATAGCCCATGTAATTAAACCGTGAGAATTGCCCTCTATCATTGTGATTTTGTGTTTAGATGAGTCATCCATAAGGGAGAAGAAGCTTGACTTGTGTCGTTTTGTAATTTTGCATTAAGTATATGTTTTAGCACGGTGGCGCAGTGGGTAGCAGTTAGAAGGTTGTCTGTTCGAGGGTCGCCAGTGACCTTTCTGGAAAAATTTTTGCATGTTTTCCCCATGCTTGCGTGAGTTACCTCCAGGTGCTCTGGTTTCCCCCACAAACCCAAAAAACATGTGGTCAGGTTAATTGAGTAAACTAAATTCCCCTTAGGAGTGAATGTTGCCTTGCGATGGACTGGCGACCTGTCCAGGGTGTACCCCTGCCTCTTGCCCAAGGTGAGCTGGATAGGCATCGGCAGACCCCCGTGATCCCAAAAAAAGGTTATAAGTGGGTTGGAAAATGAATGAATGAATGTTTCTGCTGGCAACTTCCTTGAAATGTGAGCCTCTGTCGAGGTTTTTAGCTGAAAAAAACATCTAATATCTATTGTTTCTGCCTTTCAGACAGCACAGCTTCAGATCTGCCAATAAAAACAGATGCTTCATGCAATCCTTCTCTCTGATTGGTCTTGGGGTAATGAGGTCATTTAATTAGTGGTTTGTTAATCTATAGTTTTAGTGTATTTATTAATTCTTCTGGAGTTGAATCTTTCAGGGCGAAAACTTTTGGGAAAAAGTTGAGAAAACTTTTGGGACTAAAGCCCTGGATGTCATGAATATGCAAATCAGAAAACCAATAGGTGAGTAACTAGGGAGTAGTTATGAAGTTTTCAGAATGAAAAAGATTGAATGGGATTTTCAAGAACAGCATTATATTAAAAATAAATCAATGTCATGACCCGTTTAAATGATTACAAATGCTG
This sequence comes from Danionella cerebrum, assembly GCA_007224835.1. Taxonomy (NCBI): domain Eukaryota; kingdom Metazoa; phylum Chordata; class Actinopteri; order Cypriniformes; family Danionidae; genus Danionella; species Danionella cerebrum. The sequence goes on from SRMA01026893.1 coordinate 477,775, forward strand.
CTGCAAGGGATGCTAGTGGAATTCTGTAAGGTTTTGTTGCTATTTCGTTGTATATGTCTTTGATTGGTGCTTGCTACATACAGAGCTCAAGGGTTACATTAGTGGCATGAGAAAAATAAAAAGATTGATAAATAGGGATGTAACGGTATCAAAACTATACGGTACGGTAATACCTCGGTATGAATGTCATGGTACGGTATTTATTGAATCATTTACAGGAAAAAAGTGCCAGAAGTGTTTATTAAACAGTTTACATGAACACTGTACATATCAATGGCATACAAATTGGCCATCTATCTGTAAACTTTGAAACAGGAACTTCAATTTTAATAACAAAAAATTATTAAACCATGTAAAAAAATCAAGTTTCAATTTAGTATTCTTGAAAACCTCTTAAAACCTTCATTATCTACCACCGAAAAGGGCCGTAGGTCTTTGGCTATTTATTCACCAATGCATCTTGTGATTTCTTGTGATCTCGCACTGTTGTGGGGGAGTGAGGCTGTAAACGCTTCTTTTATAGTCTTTTGGCCCGACTGGATTTTGCATAACTTTTCGGGGTGATGATTTAACAAATGGCTCCTCATGTTAGTCGTATTCCCCGACTTGAATTTCACCACAGTCTGGCAGTGCCTGCATACTGTATTTTGTTTGTCTGTCACCTTTTCTCCTTTCTCATTTCTTTTCAGAGAGAAACCAAAATGCTTCCACACATCCGATTTAAAACCCGCTTTAGGTTCGACCATTTCCATCTCTTTTCTTTCGCCGCTACTAGCAGCACCTGCCATTTCCGCATTACTGGATCTGTAGCGACAACAGACCGCAAAGGATGGTGGCCACGCCTAAGCTGATGGGAAATGTAGTTTCCGCTACCTACAGTTCGCTTCATTCGCCTAAGCAAACTTTTCTCAGAAGACCTATCGTTTTATCGAGTCTTGCGACCTCGGTATTATTGAAAAAAATTGCTATTGTGGTACGACGGTATTTACAATACCGTTACATCCCTATTGATAAAACATCCCCCACCTCAACATGTTATTTTGCTTGGAGATACAGAAAAATCAGTTTCTCCTCTTTTCATCTTTCCTGTTGTTCATGCAGCCCTGGCCTTGTCACAAGTCTCTGACAGTCAGTCACGCTGATGGACGCCCACGCGCTCTCTGCAATCTAACAGCCCGCACAACCAATCAGCCACATTGGAGTCACAGTATCAGGGTCTCTCCTTCACCCTCAACTCCTTCTCCTGTTCTGACATTATTGCTATTATCTATCTCTTTACTTTGTCAGGAATGTCGCTTCAAGCAAAACTGTACACTTGGTGGTAATTTTTTAGTGAATAGTATGTTTTATTTGAACTCTTTCTTTAGCTTGCTATTTATTTTGTTCTGTCCCTCTACAAAACACCCAGAGGCAGAGATGTCAAAGTAGTGTCTCCATGTCAAGCCATCCATCAGGCAGTGACAGCCGATTGGCCAAGCGCTCTGAGGAATGCCACTGATCTTTAAATCCTGGTATAAGGGACACAGGTGGACCCCGGGAGCTAGGAGAGGTCTCCCTGCATGACTCACTCTTATGCAAACAGAGAGAAGAGTATCATTATGCTACTGCTGGTGAATGCCTAATCTGTGAGACAGGTTGTGGAGTTATATCTATGAGTTATCAAAATAAAAGAAGCATACATTAAATAGATGTATTGCTTCTATTCAAATATAACTTTTAAAACCCTTGTGTGTCAAAGTGTTTCACATGTAAAACATTTTTGTCAGAGATTGTTTTAAATGAAGCAATTCAATCATTGATTCTACACTGAGACACGTGACATTTGCATAGCTGCTTAGATACTAGAAGCTATCAATCATGCTCCCTCTGTTGGTAGACAGGTGCACATCATGAGCGAAACTTAACTTAAAGCAATTAAACTCTAAAATAAGCAATGCTATCAAACAAATATACAATGTTAATGCCGTGGTCATACTATGAAAACAATCCCAGTGACTTGAATGGCATAAATCCAACAATGCGAAACTGAAAGTTTAAGACTCACATTGCGATTCTGGATTCTACCCCCAAAGAAATTTCAGCTCCTTTGATTCCACCAGATTGGAAGATATCTCTGCATTCTCTTGATATAAAGAGAATGTACTTTTTAGGATGTCAGTATGGGTTAGGGTTAGGGTTAGGGTTAGGGTATAACGTAAAATAAATCCTCACATTAATGTGGGGCTGAATGAAGTTTATTTTTAATAAAGCATTTTTTACTTTTTAGAAATATTTTAGCAACTATTACCCCACTGCTTTCTTAATATTTTTCCTAAATGTAAAATCATTCAAATGGTTCAAATTCAAGCATTTAAAACATATAAAACATATCTCATCCGTGTATTTATTTTGTTCCATGGCTGACCTGTAAACATTTCCATGTTTTCCACAATAACACCAGCAGTGGAATGATGGGGCACTTTAGAGGAATCACAGATGCGAGCAAGATGATTGGTTTCTGACTGTTTTGAGGAAAAACAATTATGTGCCTTTTTCATTCGAACCAAGATTCATCATCTTACTGTTCAGATGGTCTGAGTGTCTCCGTTACTCTTTTATTAGAAGATTATTTATACATACTTTTAAAAATAACTGTTAAAAATAACTGTTACCTAATAGTTCATATAGACAAGCTCTGCACCTGCAACATTTAGCATCATTATTGTTTATTTCATTAAGGCTGATGTTCAACCATGTTGTTTTGTGGTTAGATAAGAATTCTTTGGTAATTCAAAAGTAATTGGTTGATACATGATGCACATCTTCTGGGCCATGGGGAGAACGCCCAGGTCTCGGGATGGCTGCCACATAGCAACCAAGTCATTCCTTTGCTAGGAGGGCTGGTCAGAGGCCAGGCTTCTGCTGATTGAGGGATATTTCTGAAGAGCACAGGGTTGGGTACATCTGGTGTCCCTGCTGTTTAGAGTGCAAAGCAGCCAGCCTGCTGACATAGAGCCAACCGGAGGCTGCTGAGTAACCGTCTGTCCTCTGTGGAGTACATTCTAGCTCTAGATTTTCCATCACCCCTTTTGCACATTTGTGTGTTCTTTTACAGTAAACAATCTTGTTAGTGAAATAAAGAAAGTTTTTATCGATGATGATTCCTGATAATTTATTCAGAATAACACTCTACCGAAGAACTTTAACTTAAATTGAAATCTTTTTCTATCGATTATTTGAAAAATAGTATTATTTTTTTCCCCATTTCCCTTAAACATGAATCATGCACGAAAATCTGTAGTCTGAATCCCACATTGTATTATATTTTTTTGGATTAAACTAATTTATTCCTACCGTTTCTCTGCATGGTCTGTTGAACTCCATCACAGGTCAACATTTCTTTTCAACATGAATGATTAAATTAAACATTCTTCTGGTTTGCTGGTCTGACAGGTTATACCAGTATTTTTTTTTTTTACTAATGGAAAGCGATTTGTTCAAGTAAGTCATTTTTTGCAAGGGATTCACTACTTCAACATTCACATTTTTAAATAAATAAATTGAATAATATGAAAATATGCTTTAGACTTCTTTGTCAGTTAAAAAAAAAAAAAAAAAAAAAAACTGGTCACTTTAAATGGTGATGTTGAAAAGCAACACAAGCACAATTTGTTCTGACCTGAAGGCACTTTGTATGCACTCATAGCCACTTGGGGGGACACTGCATACAAATTAAAAATAAATTTTGATGACTATAATTAATATTCCTGTCAGTGTAAGTGCACCTTAAGTTACCTCCACGTTGCATTAATAATGCATGATCTTCTGTTTCTAAGGCTTTCAGTGATGCAGAGTCAGGAGACAAAACGGGTGCATGTTTTTGTTTTGTTCTTATAATGCAGATACTTGCTGGCTTTGGATAGTTTAAAGTGCTAGTCAGGTTATCTCAATGTTATGCACAAAACAAGCAATGACTGTGCTTGACTTTTACAAGAACAGCAATAACTTTCTTTTTATTAGTTTGTGTGCATGTGTTATTGTGACAAATTGAAGATTTGAAGATGGAACAAAATGTATAAATGTAGAAAACATTAAATAATGAAATAATAAAATCAGAATTAAAGTTTAAATAGTTACATTTATCTAAAAAACAGCTTTTATTTGAGCCACAGCTTTTTATTTGAGCTTTAGGAAAAAAAAAAGTCAAGAGTCTGCACATGCTCAGAATCAATCGTGATGTTCTAAATGTCCTCTTACTCCACTTATAGATTATATGTAGATTAAATATTCACCTGAAATTAAACCTAAAACAAAAAAGAAATTTAAATGTATTTAACAATCACAAAACTATGCCATGTTTAATGGTACTTTGACCCGTGAATGAACAATCACTGGCTTCTGCCCTTAGCCGGAACATCCCAAGTTTACTGGCATTTACACACAAGGCATTAATCCCCTGTTGGCACTAGAGTGGGACACACTTTATAAAGTATGGTCGACGTGACATCGCCTGCTCCTGCCAGATAAAAAACATAAGCAGGATTGAGTCTGGACATGACTGGCTGAAGGAACTGAAGGAAAATGAGGAGATTTTATTTGTTTATATCTTTGATGAAATAATTTATTTAGGCGTTTAATGATCGCTCAATGTTGAACACTTCCAAAGATCATGTTACGGCCCTCCAGGACCAACTGTGCAGAGAAGCCGGGCAGAATATACCATTATGAAATGAGAAATATTATAATTTTATAGGAATATTGAGATGTCTTTAAAATTGGATCTCAAAGAACAATACATAGAAATGCGTGGCATTACTTGACCCCTATTGTTTTTTAGGGTTCACAGTGCTCAAAATTAAGGCATAGAGTAAAATTGATGTGAATTTGCAAAAATAACTAGACTGGTTCAGAATTATGCTTTTTGTTGTGCAAATGTGTCATTCTGAACATCTTGTTTAAGATCATCTGGGAATGACATTATTGGAATGGAGAATGCCAGAGTTGAGCTGCATTGATTTAAATAACAGCAGATCTGGGAATTGCATTATTCATGTCCAGTTGTTCAACTGAATATTGTTCCGAAGAGACGGCTGCTATTGATGGATGTTCAGTCGATGGTAATTGAAGGGGCAGTTCACTCAAAAACAATGATTACACACTATAAAGTGGTCCCGAACCTTGAAGAGTTTCTTTTTGTCTAAATAATTGCATTAAATTGTTTGAGATGCTTGCAAACTGCTGCTGATTCTCATCCGCACTATCCATAGAAAATACAGAATAATATGAATGTTACATCTTGTCCAGCAAGATACAAAAAAACACCAACTTTATAACAAAAAATGCAATAATAACAAATTATTAATAACAAAATTGAATTAAGAGACATTAATGACCACTTTTATCTTTATCTTTACAATGTGTATTTGTTTTGCACAGAATTACATGTTGCAAAAATGTTTTATCATTTTTAATTGCAGCAGTTGTTGACTCGGTGAATAGGTCTCTATGAGCAATCTGACATTTAGTTTTAACAAAGGAGATGAGTCATTTACCCTTCTTTTCATATCTTAGCTTTTGTGAAACATTCTGGCCTTTTGAAGTGGCTCTTTATTTCTATGAAATAACAAGTCTGTAGCAAAAAATATATTATAATGCTTTTCATTTTTTAATTATATTTAATTGGCAAAATTCTTTCCTATTTATTCCAATACACAAGGTTACGATCACTTGAGAAAACACAACACAATAATCATTTAATTTTTAACAATGTTCAAATGAATCGCGTAACATTTGGTCATCAATAACAATATGTGTTTGAACCAGCTGATGCACACACAATCCTGAACACAGAGAGATGAACGACGCTGAATGTTGCTGAATGATGCATATTTTCACATCAAATTGTTATTTAGAAATAAAAAAAAATGGGTACAATGTTCTTTTTACTGTCTATACCTGTTTCTTCTCTCTCTTAACAGTGGCATATTGTTGTTTGCCAGTGCAGTGCAGATGTTTTATTACGTTTAGAAATGTTTTAAATCACGGTTAAGTATTCAAATATGAATATATGTCTGCAATTAAAAAAAATGACTATGATTCCATGTTTTGCAGAGTGGGCATAATGCAGTGTATAAGCAATTCAAGTTACACAGCGTTCCAAAAGGTGAGTTTATTTCATACACATTGATGATTCAAAGTACTTTACAGAAGAAGAAGCTTCAGAAATTTGAAGCTAGGCATATAATTGAAATGCTTTAAAAAACAAAGTGTAACTTATTCATCCATCAAGCAACTACTTGACAAACACTAAGATAAATAATACAATGGTATTTGGAACATTGTTTTGGTTAATTTCTTGGACTCCTTTGTTAGACTTAGTTACATATAATTGCGGATTGATAACATGCCTGACAAAAAAAATTAATGGATGAACATCACGGGATAAACCGCTTGGTCTGAACACAGCTCGGAATTAGGATCCCATCTAACTAAAATTCACCCTAATTTTCCCAAAATTAGTTGCCCAAGTTAAACCACTATATATGAGTTGGTTTTCTATATATTTAGATTTTATACCATATTGACCCATAAAGAACACTAGCTGTGTTTCCATCCACCTATTTTTATGCACATTTGGAATATAGCATAAACAATCCTGGAGGAAACACCAAGATGCACATAAATTTAAAGATTTTGCATTGTATCCGATAAGAAAAGATGTACTATGATTCAAATACATTTCCTGAATAAATCAAAATGCCATGCAATGGCAATGCATTTTTCTTTCGCAACTTAAGCACAATGGGGTGGCATTATTGGACTAACCAATGGACACACTTCTTGCACAATATATAAAATGTTGTTTTGATCATTCTAAAATTCCTTAACCAAAGTTTGTCATTAAAGTGGTTGTGCATCATCATCTCCCAGAACGCTTGACTCGCTTCGTTCCCAAAGAACAGTCTCCCAACTCCAAAAGAAAGATCATGACTGCGAATATTGTGTTTCTTCGACGTGTTCTAGGACCCAAGTAAGTTATTATATATGAAAAAAGGCCTTCTCCTAATGCAGCAACTTCCACGACCATCAGACGTGGAGACTCCTCCTCCTCATTTCAATATGACTCCCTCTCTCGAACATATGCTATGTACTTCACATCCTGAGCTATACCTCAGGTAGGATCCCTAATTTCCCTATCCAAAATTTAAAAGGTTTTGGTCATTCTAAAGTTATTATATACAAAAAAGGCCTTCTCCTAACTTTTATTTTTTTATCCCTTCCACCAGTTTTAACTCTTGGACTCGTTGGTGCTTCATTTGAGAATATTTTACGCAATAATCCAGTTTTGTGCAACAATTTAAGTTGCTGCAAAAGGAGAAGGTCTTTTTAATTTAATTTAATTCTTCTTAATTTAATTCATCATTTTTTTTTATCTAGAGCCCAGCATTAATGACTGTATTTGGAAAAGTGAATGTCACAAACAGAAAGCGGGTCTAAGTTTTAAAGCACAGCTTTTCATGGGGAACCTCTCAGAGTTCTGTTTATACTTCATACATCAAAATAAAATAAAAAAATGAAACAGACATAGTTCACTTTTGAAAATTCAATTTATTGTCCCTTCAAATCTCAAGCTTTTTTTGGTTTTCTTGATTCATGACCCCTTTAAATGGATTTGCAGCCAAACAAACCTGACTAATTGTTTCGTTCTACAACACAAGCATGCTGGCCAAAATCCATCTGCTTTTCTCTAACAGTGAGCAGCCATTGTTATGGTGGTAGCTCTCTCTGGGGAAATCACAACCTACACCTTCTGAGACTTCTCTCTCTTGATGTCATAACCTCTGCCTCTTGTTGATCTTCCGAGATGGGGTTGTTCCCTTGTGTGCACACACATCTGTAAGTAACCATGTCAAGACTTGCTGAGTTTGCCATTCAGCTTCCACAGCCCCACAGCGCATTGGAAAACTTGTCCTTGGTGTGCTTCCATCTTTTGACAATGATATACGGGGACATTACTGTAATACTCACTTAGAGGGATCATCTTAGTTGACTGCTGCCAGAGCCATTGCCTGCTGACTGCATCATCATCCATGATAACCAATGACATCCAAGGACTCTGTGATGCTGTTCCACACTCACAGGAGGGATTCCGAAGGAAGTGTCTCGTGATGGTGCATAGTTAATCAGCAGTCTCTTTCTTCCTCCCTGCTTCCCACTCTCGTGTTCAAGACTGGATGCATGCATGGTCTGTTTTTTAACAGGGATAACATATTGCCATGGACACTAGTCCCTGCAGGCTTTGCAGAGAATAGTGGCAGCAGCAACATCTCTCTCTCTCTCACTCTCACTCCCTCTCCACCTCTATCAGACGAGACTCCTCCTCTCCATCTCAGTGTGACTCCCTCTCTCCAACATATGATGTGTACTTCACTTCCTCCCAGCTGAAGCAGGAGATAAGAGCAAGCTATACCAAGGTAGGCTCTCTGATTTCCCTCTCTAAAGTTTAAAAGGTTACGGTTTCTTCTGGATTGGATGCCTTTCTGAAAGAGGCTATGACAATGGGTCAGAGGAGAGTGTGCCCGCCCCTACAGCGTGGCGTTTGTTTTCACACCAGTGCTGCTTCTGATGTTCTTCCTCTCTTTAGCAAGCTTGGGAAGGCGCTAGCTTTTTGCTTGCAAGGGTCTTAAGAGATGCCATCATCTACTGTTATGCTTCGCTACTATCATCATGTTCAAGTAGAAGAGATACAGACAATTGTGACTGGAGATTGAAAATGTGTGGGAGTGTTTGTTCAGGGTGGATAGAAGGGAGACGGAGACTGAGAGGCTATATCCATCCCTGGGAAACTAATCCCACCAGTCTTCCTTATCTGATAAAAAAAAACAGTCCATCGTTCCTCACTGCCCTTCATGTGTGATGGGTTTATCTGTAGCGCTGGATGATGGAGGAAATTATTCTTGAATGACAGATAATTCTTGCAGGAAAAAAGCTTCTTTTTCCCTAGATACCATTATTTGCTCTGCCCCAGGATTCATGGCTGCAATCTTCTATTCAGGTGTATGCTCACTCAATCAATCTAAAGGGGCAGCTATAGAGAAACTAGGTTTCTAAAGATGGATTTAACTGCACTTGGCTCCTTTTGATTCAAATTTCTGGACAGAAGTCTTGCATAACCTGCTGCAGCCTAGTTGTGTTTGCAAGGACTTGAGCCACTGTGGTTAGCTTATGCTTACACCAACAAACATGCATTAGCCCGTATCTCTTTTGGGAAGAGGACAGGTTCCTATGAACACCTAGTGAAGGAGAGCAGTATGTGTATATCCTGCTCTGGAATACATCTTGAGAAGCGAAGCTAAACCGTTTTCTGAGAATTACAGATTCTGATTTCCCAAAAGAGACTACATAAAAAAAAGCATGCATGGTTCTGAACATTAACATTTCATAATACTGAACAAAGTTGGCTTGAGATTGTTTAGTTTCTGATCTCATCAAGGTGTGTTTTTAACTGTGGAAAAAATAAAATACTGGTTATTTTGTTGAATCTCCTCATTGTTTTTTTTTATTCATTATTTAATTTATTTCACATAATACCTATCAAAATATTTTATATTTTATCTTATTAAAAAAAAAGAGTTGTTGCAAGAGTTGTTGTTGAAAAGAGAGTTGAAGAGTTGTTTCATTTCCATCCACCTTATTAATATGCATTTTGGAATATTCCATAAAAAAAATGGAATGGAAATGCCAAGATGCACATACATTTTGCAAATTGATAAGAAAATTTTTTGCATAAATTCAGATGGAATAAATCTGGGACACGAATAATCAACGGACCGATTTTATTGCACGACATCTGAAATGTTGCTTTGGACATTCTAAAATTGCTTAACCAAAGTCTGTCATCACAGCGGTTCGGGATCATAACCTCCCACAACTGTCTTGAATGGCTGCATTCCCAAAGAGCAGTCTCCCGCCTCCAAAAGCTGACTGCACACATTGTGTGTCGTCTACGTGTTCTAAGACGCAAGTAAGTTACTATATACACAAAAAGACCTTCTCCTATTGCTGCAACTTCCTTTTTTCCTTTAATATTTGGCACCAGTTTATCAGGAAGATACCCATTGGTTGGAAATGGTGCTTTTTTTTGCAAATATTTTATGCTCTATTCGAATTTTGTACATGAATTTAATTTGAATCTTTGGATGGGAACATGGCTAGTGTTCGTTCCCAATATTGGGTCAGCCACGGCTCTGAGCTTCTTCCCTTAGATATAAAGCCCAGCTTTGTATGAAAGCACTCCAAAACCCCACAGGTAACCAGAGTTACTTGACTTATGGATTGTACCTGTTTAGGCAATATGGGAGAGCAGATGTTGCCTAAAATATGTGACACCCCCTCCAGTTGCCAAGGCAACATCGTATATTATCTGCCTCACTGAAATCCATTAATAAAGTTAGATGTCTCATATAGTTGGAGATAGCAATCCATGTGTTTTATGCAGAGGATATCTGTGGAATTCTCAGTGAACCATTGGTCAAGTGTTGGTGGAAAATGAATATAAATACTTTTGTGGTCTACAGAAGGCAAAAACACTGTTGTAAAGTGTAATAACAGCCAGCAGATAAAAATAGAGACTCTGTTCTGATTTGACCTTGGACGGCTGGCTGCTTGGCTGCAGATACCTGGATGAGGAAAGTGAACAGATCAGTGACATGCTCCGTGAAGGGTGTGGGGCAGCAATGATAAATGTGTGCAATAACTAAGCACTACGTTCTCATTGCATCGCTCCACAGCAGCCACAGACACAATCTAGATGACAGCTTTGGTGTGAGGAACAGGAACTGAGTCAAAACCAATAACATATTACAAACACGGTCAATGAAAGGTGATGCTATCTTTTTGTAATCCATTCAGCAAGGAGATTAAGCAGTCTAGCTTGTAAGACTTTGAAATACATATCCATTAAACTGTAGGATTGTGTATTGTGGTGTGACCAGGCAGTGTTTGTTAGTGGTCAGTACTTCTTCACATTGGCTGGGATGCATCACAAGACAGAAGCTTGTGTTTGAACAGGCACACAGCAGGGGTCATACATATCACAAACAGAAAGGACTTGTGGAAAATACTGTTGAATAAATATGGTTTGATGTGTCCAAGCACATGAACCCTCTCAAGGTCAGAAATACAGAGATGAGAGAGATGCTTTTCCCCATGAAATGAACCACCATTTTTTTATACTGTATCTTAGATAGGACTGGGAGATATAGTGGTAAGATGGTAAACATGACATTGCCGCATATAGTGGGGGAAATAAGTATTCACCCGATTTCTGATTTTGAATGCTAGCCTATTGACAAAGAAAAGATGACTCCAAGTATTCAATGGTTGAGTTATTTCAAAGTGTTGCTGGCTATCACTGAATTTAAATGTTTCTTGCTTCTTCTATGGGATTAAGGTCTAGGGACCAGATACATCGCTCAAATGCTTCTTCTTAATTTATTATTTTGTTTCCTCTGTTGTGAGCTTTAGGTCATTATCATGCTGGAATACCCATTCACATCATATTTCCTGATAAAGAGCTTCTCATCGCAAATTGTGAGAGCAGATGGCATCCAGTATATCACTCTGATGTTCTTTTACAAACATGTGCTTTCTACAGAAGTATCATCAAGCATCAGATTTCTTGCTTTTGTGTATTACTGGTTGTCTTTCCACTCACAATTTTGTCATCCTTGGTCAGCTGTTTTTGACAAACCGGATATAAAGGTAAAACAATATGGAAAGTTATTCTATGTTTCTGTGAGCAAAATACAGTAGATGCTCTTGCCTTATAAGGCCTGTTTAACGCATTGCTAAGCAACGGAGGAGAGGACCTTAGAGAATTTAGCCAGCCTTCTGACTCTATCACACAGCCTTGGCTCAAACGCACTCACACATGCACAGATGGTAGTGAGCAGTTCTCATTCCGTAGTGTTTGCTTTGCCTGTGTTGCCATGGTGGATCCTTGTGCTATAGTAAGCGGATGTGATGTAATGGGCTCCTCTTTAATCACTGCAAGAGAAACAATCAAATAGGAACAACCTCAACTTGAGCTCTGCTCTGATGAATACACCATGGAACTGAAACATCACATACTTCCCAGTCTATGTTTAGTATAGTGCTTCTAGAAATAAATTAACATATGTATTTCAGCTGATTAACATAAGGTGAAATTAGCAGTTAATATAGTTATTTACACATTGCCTTTCTGGGCTGATCTCAAGCCAGGTACCGTTGGGAAAGACTCAATTACCAGGGGCCACCTACAAGCCTTGACCCCAGGCCTGGATGTACCTGTTATATCCTGTTGTCTACCTCCCACTTACTTTAATATCATTCAGCATTCAGTACCACTTATTAAAAAGGACTCCATCTCCCAGCATCATTGCTGACATTCCCTTGTAACTCCCTCCCTTGTGTCTCATGTGATCTCTGCGTCAGTAACCATTGCAACCCTCTCACCTGTTCTCTGCTTTGTCTTCAGACTTCGTTCTTTTTCCCGTGGTGTTTCCCTTCCAGTCAGTTTACATTGTCGCCTTGAGCTCTGTGTTGGGCTTCTGGCCTGGCACACAAGCCGGATCTCACTCCTTGTCTCCTGCCTGATGGATACTCACCTGTGGATTCATCCCCTGTATCAAAGTACTCACTTCGAGAAGATATATCCCCAGGATTTTGTCATACCAGCGATTCCCTTCCTGTTTACCTGGAACTTCCTGGAATTGCATATGTACCTGGAAACTCACTTGTGGAATTCATTTAACTGTTCTAGTTCAAGAAGATCCCCAGAGAGAGCCATTAAATATGAAGGAAAAAAATTGTTCCTAATAAAGAAAAGGAACATTTAATGTTGTCCTAAAATGCAGTACCTCTTTTAGCCACAATTATTACTGAGATTGAAAAAGATCCTTGGGACATGCACTTATTTATATTCTTTGAAATGTAAACCTTATTTGGATCCTGCACTGTTGAAGGCACTGTTGCTAGAACTGTTTGGGAAATAGGAGCTGATGAAAATTTGAGGTTGCCTTCTCTTTGATTGATTAGGAGATTCTCATATATAGCTTGATTGCTATAGTTCTATGTCCTTATGCTTCCATAAATATGTCATCCTTTCATCAGTAACTGAATATAACCTCCTATAGTTCATACATTATTAGAGATAACCTCATGACACAAGAGCCACACTCTTGGTACCCCACTGATGCCCCCTACTCCCTCAGCACTGCTTGAAGGTGAGTGTGGTAGAGTCAGGAGGATTAATTATTGCTAAAGGGCAGTCTCTGCCACAAAGCTGGACTGGAGGACATTTTGAATGTTTTATGAATAAGGCAGGAAAGAGAAGACCAAGAAAAAATTAGCAAAATATTTGACAATTTGGTATCCAACAATGATTATATAATTGGACGGTAATTAGTGCACGTTTTTCTATGTTAAAACTTACTACAGTTTAAGCATTTAATTAATTTCAGATTTGCTCATTTTAAAATATTCAGTGAACTAAATGGGTCTGATTTTAAATCCGTCTTGGGTAATAAAATAAAAAACACTTTTTTTGTCGTAACAGTTACATAACCATAATTTAACATAACATTTTTCTTTACAGTAAAACACATAGATACACAGAAATGTATGTTAAAATACCAGGTTTTTAAACAGTAGGATTACATTTCAATATCTTAGATGTGACCTCACTAAACCTGTAATTCTAACAAAACACTGCTAAAATAAAAAAAATAAAAAAGAAAGAAAATGCTAGTTCTTTGAATGTCAGTCATTTTGTTACATTTTCTTTTAATTTCAGATAAATCTACTTTACTTAAATAATTTTAAAATAATGATTATTTTGGATTTTCTGAAAGTAATCCATTGTGATGTACTGGCGACCTCTCCAGGGTGTACCCCCACTTCTTGCCCGACCTGAGCTGGAGATAGGCACCAGCAAACCCCTGTGACCTTGAAAGTGAATAGGCGGGCAGAAAAATGAATGAATGAATGAATGAAACTAATCCACTGTACAGTGGTACCCCGAGATACAAAATTAATCCATTATGGCACATTGTTGGTAATCTACACATAATGTTTTGCTCAATTTGAAAATGATTTAAAGTAATTTAAGGCATGTCAGCCCCTTAAACCACACTTTCTTCAAAAGGAGAATGGAGCACCAGGGCCCAAAAGTGCAGCACGACGTAAGACAAACAAGCGGATAATAGACCAGAACTCTTTGTTATTGTTTATATCTCAAATTTATCTTTGTATCTCGAAGCAAAAAATTCCCTGTGACACCTGTGTATCTCAAATATTTCGTAACTCGAAGCTTTCGTATCTTGGGGTACCACTGTATTAGGTTTTTTAACAACTATATAGAACACCTTTTAAAGAATATTACACTTACTAAGAAATACATTTTATAAATATTATTAGCATTACAATTGGGTGAGGTGTGAATGTGCAGTTGCTTTTTTGATACATAACAAGTTTTAAATAAAACAATATAAACTAAAGAAAGAATTGGCATATATTTAGGGATTATTTTTAGTTAAAACCAGAAGATTTAATGGCAGTGTTCAATTGCTGTTGCTGGAAACTGAATTTCTATCTACTGGTCTGGCATCCACATTGCATCTTTGTCTGTCAATAGGGATTGTTTCAACATGGTCAATGTTCTCTTTTTAGTCCATCAGTTCTAAGTAAATGTACCCTTATCATAACCAGAGCAAGTTATGTACACTGTCCACCTCATTCTAAATGCCTACCATGATCTTCCTCTTATGCAAACATTCTTGCTGTCGCTATGGCAACCATGTCTCCTGCCCATGAGGATTTTCTAAGCTCATTCCTCCTGTATGCTAGATGTGTATGTTCTTGTGTGGAATACAACAAACAGTGGTTTTTATGAAAAGCAGACAATTTTTGCTCAGCATCATGTTGTGTTTCATTTTAAAAATCTATTTTTTATGATGGAGAACTGAAGAGTTTGCTGGAATATAAACACGGTACAGCAAACCCATGGCCCGGATCTCCATGTGTAGCTTCATCTCTGAATCTCTCGTTCTTGTCTTTGTTTTCCTCTAGCTCATTTAAGCAGCTGACAAATATGGGACTTCCTTGAAGAATGCACTATTTGAAGCGCTTGTAACAGTGTGTGCACATGCTGTGTCGCGCCAAGACTAAAATGAGGCTGCCCCTAAAACATGTCCACCCAACCCCATGCAAAAACACTCATTATCCTCTCGCATAACGGGCTGCTCTCTCCAGCGGGGCGCCAGGCCAGTCCTATTATTGGCTAATGTCATGATTTATAAAAGAGAGGCAGACACAAGGATTAGCTAATGAAGAAAATACATGACTGCGAGAGATTAATGCCATGCTGAACTAGATGCTAACCTTCTGTGATTAAATCACACTCAACTCTCTGTTTTCTGGATTACAGTCTGTAAACCTTTATGCATCTTCTGTTTTAAAGGAGCATGGTCACAAAGATGTCCGTCCCAAAACACCAGATAAAATATAGTTTCCTGTACATAGCTTCAGGTAAAGTCAGGACCATCTCTCAGTGAGTTTTACAATGTAGTCATCAGAAATGGTTTTCACTTCACACGTGTGCTCTGTCAGGGCTCATTTGTTGACAGTTCTTGACTTCTCAATGGGGTTCGGCCCATTAGTTTGCAGATGCTAGGTTTGTACACAGCTGACAGTCTTTTGGGGCTACTATTATACATTCTGCATAAAAAGAAAAAATATAAATATTTATCATCAATATAAATAAAAATGAAGTCCAACTTCTCACAATAACACCTATAATAATTCTGTTTTTGTATAGGTGTGTATTTTCTCACAGTCTGTTTTACATTTAACTGCATTCATTAACATTTCTGTTAAAGAGGGAAGAAACAGGGAGGTTTGTATTTGTGCTCATTTTCATGTTGGTAGGGATAGACATAAAGAGTCCGTGCTGAAACTAGCATAGACAGGGTTTCATAAATCACATTTTTTGCACACAAATAGTTAATATTCCACTGTAAATTTGCGCACTATGCTAATTGAGTGTGCAAAGCATTAATTAAAGCAAAGGGTGGCTGCTTTGAAGAATCTAAAATACGACTATGTGCCAAAAATAATTAATATCAAGGAAAATTTCATTTATTTCTTTAAGTTTAAAAAAGTTAAACTTATATGTCACTAATTCATTCATTCATTTTCCTGCCCGCTTATTGCCTTCGGGGGTCATGGGGGTCTGCTACTGCCAGCTCACATTAGGCGAGGGCCGGGGGTAGACCCTGGACAGGTCCATCACAGAAAACTTGTATGTTATTAGTTAATTGTACCTAAAGTGATACATTTCAAGACTTTTTTGTTTGTTTTAATTATTTTGAATAAAAAGAATAAAAAACAACCAATATTTAAAAAAAAAATATACTAAGCTCAACACTGTAGGTCCTAGGGGTGTTCACAAAAATCATGGTTCATTTCTATACAGACAGGGGTCTTGAGGGTGTCTCAGATTTTTTTTTTAATACAAACCAGAAAACTTAAAAGTACAGTCTCTGTCTAGTGAATGGCTCTCATTTGATTGGTACCAACTCTATGTCGATTATTATCCATAACATGGATTAGTTGTTGCTACAACTGGCAGGGAAGATAGCAGTTTTGAGATTATTGTAAAGCAAGTCTGAATCTTGGGAGCTTCATAAGGAGTGGGCTAAAGATGGCATCATTGCACCAAGAGCAACCAAATGCAGAATGCATAAAAAATTGAGTGTTTTTGGATTGCAATCTTTCCATTGCCGACGAGCTTTTTGGGAGGTGATGGTGTTATTTTTCAAGCAGGATTTGACACCTGCCTACAGAGAAGAAGTACCTCCAGTACCTGACTTAATAGCTCTTGAATAACTGTGTTTGATTGGCTGGCACACTTAACTGACTTAAACCCTATTAACAACCAGGGGTTATTTTCAAATGGATGCCGAGGGAACAGTTCCCCGAAAATGACTGAATGGCCAGTATCAAGGCATCTTTGGCAGCCATAATACCTCAGATGTGTCCTTTTTTATTGGTGGCATGCTATATTAAAATTTTTTGAAATCCTGGTTTTGGGTTCATTCATATTTTTTGTTTCCTATTGAAATTCTAATTTGGAAAAGGTATTCTTTAATACTCACACTGTTCTGTTGAGATTTGTGAATCTCAGTATCACTGAAGTCATCTAGTTCACATACATAAAAGCACTTCAAGTATCCCCAGGAGGATTTGGACTTGGTCCGAAGAGTAGTCTGTGTTTGTTGGGTAGGTGCATCTTAAGCTGTCGAAATGAGAGAAGACAGTCCTGCAATTTCTCTCACAGAGACATATGGCAAGCAAATTGAAGGTGAAAGAGAAAGGTTGATGGAGGTAGCATGAAGGGAGATCGGTTTGTGATCTCAGCAGGACATACTGCTTTCTGTTCTTGGATCTCTTCTGTCTCTTCAGGGGGTACAGCACAGTTCGTATTTTTTCAGCAAAACTGGGCACAACAGCCAATTGAAGTTTTTTTAAAGATTTTTTTACTATGCACATTGGAAAAGTGTTCATGCACAAAGAAAGTGGTGGATTTTTTTTTCCATTCAACTTTTTATCCATACTTAATTACTATGCACATTTAGATATGTGAGAATATTGTTTTGAAAGAAACAAGGTTTCTTTGGATTAATGAAAGTAAAGGTTAAAGGAAACACATAAAATTTTTGGATGCTAAATTGCAGAAAGGATATTATGGTGTCCAAAAAAGCTCTTGTAAAAAGGCACATGCCTGAATACTAAACCTGAAATAATTGTTGCCAGTTAAGCTCGTCATATTTTTTAATCAATATAAGCCTTGCAGCCGGAGATGATGAACACTGATGTAACAGATGTGCAGGTAATCCATCTGAGCATGTTAAATAGCAAGATGGAAATGTTTAGTCTCTAATGGAAAAAAAACTTTGTGATTCAAATGTGAAGATAAATCTGGCAAAAGCTGGGCGATTTGTTTTTGAAACAAACTGATTAACATTTGCTTACTGAACCTTTGGCTTTAATTGATGGATTATTTACTTTAACCCTTACAAGTTTGCCACTCACAGAGTCTGTTTTGAATTAAGGAGGAATGACGCAACCCAGCTATTGTTTAATTTTGATTTCAAATATAATGGCTATTAGTTTTGATATTTTTTTGTTTAAAACGAAGATTACGAGAGTAACGACACATAATTTGCAAGGTAATTCAAATTTAAATGTGGCACAAAACAAATCACATTGGAACAGTGTTGCCAACTTAGCAACTTATTTTTTTTTTCAAAAAGCACCTAGCAACAAATTTAGTCATTTTTAAAAGTAAGGTCTAAACAGCCAGACATAGCTACAGCAACGACATTTGTTGGCTGAGTGCAACAGCAGTGGCACACATTTCACATTTAAAATTAAATAAACAGTGTAGCTGCTCAATAATTTTACACATGGCTCAATCAAAACTGTGCAGCCAGATTAATAGAAAAGAGTGGTAGTCTGTACCTGAATTTACATTTAGAGAGGGTCAGTCAATTTGAGAAAACATTAATTATTTTGTAAACTACACAAAGTTGTAGCTTTAAGTTGGGATTACGTAATGACATTATCAGGCAAAGTCATTTTTAATAAGAACTTATTTATTATGCATCTGGATGTAATGTTTTAATATAATATAACACACATGCCTCAGATGGGCGTACGCTTTTCAGATACTATGTGATGATGTCACTGATATGCAAATTAGTGAGTGACTACGTCTGGCAATATTTAACTACCTTTCAGGCTGCAGGCATTAGCTACTTTTCATTGGAGAAAGTCAGCAACACTGCAATGGAACAAAAAGTACTTGGAAGAGTGTGTAAGGTTTAGGAGAGGTTTGTCTGTGTTTTTGATACAATCTTTAAATTATTTTGACTTTTGAAAAAAAAGACAATTTTTTATAACTCAAAAAGAAGCTGGGGTTGTACTAAAAAGATCATATAAAGCATCACTAAAGATATTTTTTTAGTTAATTGTAAAGTTGTAAAAAAAAACTCAAAAAGGCCCCAGAAGGGATTTTTCAGGGTTGGCAGGAATCAGCAGAATAAGCATCATTGCATCTATCAAATCAATTTCTTCTTTTGAAAGTTTGACTTCTTCTTTGTGGTGTTTCTGATCTACCTCAAGAAGAACACAGAAAGACCATGTTCGATCTTCTACATCATTAAGGATGACACATGGATAATGTCAATTTACTACATCAAATCTATTTGTCAAAGCTATAACAATAAGCCGGAATCTCTTATCAGAATGAGGAGAAGTAATAGGTCTATGAATGTGAGAAGGGGGGAGAGAGGGACTGCATCCCTGATAAATGTGGGCCAAGACGTAAATGCCAGGACACAGCGTCCCTTAATCTCAAGAGATAAGCACCATGTTAAAGGTCCACTCATGTGCGGAACAGGAATTTCAATCTATTTCCATTTAGCCGTCTTCTCAAGGACGGTGTCAATGTCATAAGAAACTCGCCACACCACATCCCATAGATCACTGGGCTCCTAAACCAATAGTATAGCATCTCCTTTACACACAGGTTCGGGTAAACACATATAAAAAGTGAAAAATAAGAAAACAACTTTTAAATAGAGAAATTAAACATCAGTATAATTTGTTTGTGCTCTTTAGTGAACAGCAGTGTACTGTAATACTCAGTGTATTCTCAAGTGCAACTTTTTAAAATAACAGATTTTAAAGGAACATATTTGCTTCAAGTTGGTTAAAGTCTGTGTGGATAGTGTTGGGGAAAGATTCTTAAGCTGCAGTGAATGACTGCTGCCACTAGATACTGCTCCTACCTGACAACTGACTCACAGCTCTCAGCAGCTCTCGGCAGACCCATCTCACCACACAGGAGCTGCTTGCTGATTTCTATACTTTGGTGTCAGAATAGGGAAAAAAAATTCTAATTATAAACTTTAATCTCTTTTAAATGTGCTGAAGCCCTATGCTTTCATTAGTTCTAAACAATATAACGCAATACAATTTAATGACAAAAAAATTAACATTAAATTATTTTAAAAAGTCAAATAATTAAAACATTTGTAGGTTTTGATGTGCAAAATTTTTAACAAACAAATTACAGATCTTGAGTTGTAAACATGATAGGTCAATGGGGAGCATAACAGAGATCTGGCTGAACCTCTTTGTTTATTGGATTATTTAATGTGGCATGTGTGGTGTCACCCTCTGTTTTGGAAAACACCAAGGTAAAAAATTGGCTTAAAACATGGGCTTTCCTCATGGCAGATGTCATGTCTCATTTAGTCCATAATCTGAGAAATGTGTGGACTGATAATTGTTTTCTTTATTTGACCAATGAAAGGGTATTGTGAGCATGTTAAACATTAGATTCTAGTTTTTGTTTTAGATATGTCCTGAAACATTAGCCAATTTACATGCCATTTACTACTTTAAAGGTGCCACATAATGGCATTTTTACAGCATTTATACAAAATATTTGAGCCCTCTATACTAGCACTGCACTGTTAATAACTTTCTAAATATAATAGTAATCGTAAAAAAAAAATAATAATAAATAAAACATGTTTTTGTTTTCTTCCAGGGTGTACCCCACCTTTCGCTCAAAGTGTGCTGCAGAACCCTGTGACTCTAAAAATGAAAGTAGCGGGTACCTACTTTCATGAAATGAACTGTTTCTCTATATCCTTTTCTCAAACCAGCAGAAACTAATGCTGTATCAGTGATGCACAGTAAGAACACAGGACTCTGTTTACACTGTGAGTTTCAGGTGTTTGAAAAGCAGATCTTATGCATCTCTTTGAGTAACTTACAGTTTGCCTTGTAAAAAGAAGTCTCGTATGTTCCATTTTATTTACCACTTAAATTTTTACCATCCACAGAGAATCTGTTAAGCAAACTCAACTAAAACAATATCTAAAATGCCAGCCGCATTCTGTTAGCTGTCGTGTTACAGGAGGATTGACCGCCTGAAGGAAAATGCAAGTTCCGCCGACAGGTGTACGTCACTCAAATGAGTAACAGCGGTCACAGCCAGTCACGCGCCAATGAAAACGGACAGCAACCAATAGTTTTTTGGAAAAGTTTAGTTGCGTTGCATTTGGTTTGCACCAGAGCAGTGCAGTCTTTTCCATCAACATTTCCCACATAACATGTAGTTTGGGCAGTGATACTGGAGGGGACATATGCAGGGGACACCCGAAACGATCAATCTAAAATCTTTATCCAATTTGAACCAATTTTTTTCGATATATTACACTAAAAGAAGACACTGTGCAACACTCTGTTTCTCATGGTTGAGGTTTCGAAAGTAAAGAAGTGGGGGGAATATCCAGTGGGTCTAGTTGCCCGAGGTTGTGGTGCTGCTTTGAAGCATTTCTTTTCTGGTGATGTATAAGATTTCCTTAAGTCTGCACAAGAAGCTGTACATCCTTCTACAAGCTGAGCAAAGATTCTTGCAGCTGATCAACAAAACATCTCCCTCTGATCTCACTCTCCCTCTAGATAGTCTTGTTGCAGCCCGACATTTGATTTTGACATTGAATTTTAGACTTTTCTACCACTCAAAACTAATCTGAGCATGTTGAACAAATAACAGGCTCACTTTTAAATCATGTAAAGTTGTGGGTATAAATTAATATAATTTTATCTTTATTAGATAAAAACTGGTGTTAAGTTATCAGCTCTTTAAGCAGGTTGCATTTGTTTTTCAAGTATACACAATGTTTGCACTTTTGTATTTAAAGCATCCTGTGTCAGGGGAAGTAAAAAATAACCTAAACACAATTATCCTCTCTTTCTTTTGCACTTCACTGCACTGACGTGAGATGCATTGTAAGAGTGTAGCATTGCATGTGCCAGTCACATGTGCACACTTGAACTTTCAGCCCTGCACTGGTGAACAAGTTTAACCTTTGACATAAAATGTCAACTCTATTGAGGAATACGTGCCAAAACTATCCACTCTTCTTCCATTATAAGCTTCCTTATGACTAATGCCTCCCAACTTTAAATAGTGGCACATTTCTTGACTGTATTTGTATAGAGGGGACTTTACTGTCGTGGTGTGATAGTGGGTTTTAAATTCCAGACTCCACCAACACAATGCAAACAAAAATATTCAGTCCTCTTCTTCAAATGTTGCTTGGTCCAAGATGACTGGTGTCCTGCAGAGCTCCAACCCTAAACATACCAGAAGTAGCTACTTAAGTTCTTATGCTGCACACTGTGATAAATTCTGAACTTGATATGTTGACTCGTATGTTTGTGTCATAATCATCAGGTTAGTTCAGAAGTTGGAGCAATAGATAATCTTTGGTAAGCCCATGGTTTCAGCTTGCCTCATCTTGTTTCTCATCAAACTCATCTCGAGTTTGTTCTCATTCTCAACGATTATTTAGGTGTCACACCAGGGCACTTAAAATACATTTCCATCATTTTCTGCCATGCTCCACATCCAACAAACTGCAGTTCTTTTATCCGTCTTGCACACAGCCACAGGCTTGTTTTGCTACATTTGTCTTTCATCTAATTTACCCGGATGTCTACCAAACAAATAGATGAGCTAAGGGAGAGGATGTTTTCAGGCCAGACACATTGTTCCACTCATTTATCGTCTCTTCTGGTTGCAATAGTATTGAGGGTAATGGCAGAGTGCTTTAGCAAACATTCTTTGACGTTTATTTGATAAAGTGTGTTTGTTGCAGCTGCTGTTAGATCTGAGCCTGAGGACGGAGGAGAGACAAACGTTTGGTAACCGCTATCCATGCAGCCACTGTCTTGAGGCCTGAAGCTGGGACTTGGGACAAAAGAAGTCATCTGTTTTATACAGCTTGCCAAAGTGTTATTTGATGTTGCTGGACTTTGAAAGATAGATAAAATGTATTCCATTATATTTCAGGCTTCAGGGAGAATGTAGCAAGCTTAGTGATTGGTAAATCTTGCACCTTTTACAAATAGCTTTTGTCGTCACCAGTATGTGGGTTTGTGTAAAGTATCAGGAGGTGTGTTGAGAATGGTGTCAGGTAGGTAGCAGGTGTGTGTTCATAATCACAGTGCTTTGACGTCAGCCTAGGGGCAATGAGGAGTCAGTGGTGACAAGAACGTGCTATTTCCATCGTCATCCTGTTCATGGCTTCTGATTTGTGTGGGTCAGTGCGTGAAGACAAGGATATCAGTGTGTGGCCCCCATGTATAGTATTATGCATTCCTTAAACCATACAGAGAGCTTAATATCATAATCTAAGCCTACTGATGGGTGTGTATTTATTGGCATAGTCTTTTACACTTTGGAAGAGTTCTTCAGCACCTGTCTTGTGAACAGCTCCTCTAGTCGTTGACAGCCAGATCATGTTTCAAACCAATAAGAGGGAACTGATTCAACAACATTGTGACATTGGGGTCAGCTGCTTGCTTAAGGCCTCTACATATCAATCCGAATGTTCAGTTCGAAGTTTCGTGCGACAACGTGCCTCAGTCAACAATCATGGTCACCAACAGGACATTGGATTGAATGAGTTGTGCCAACGGAAGTTTCCCACATTTCACATAAATGTATGCCATATCAGTTTGTTTTTTCGCAAAGAGAATGACCAATGAAAGCTGGTGCTTTTGATGATGATGAGTAGGATTTAAAAGAGCCGCTCAGTGGCAGCCATCCCACATTTTCCTAACGACTTCGCACAGAAAACAGGAAAGAAATCGCGTGCCACGAATCCACAATTTTTGTCAAACAGCTCTCTGATCAGCCACCAACTGTATAAACTGTTTTTTTTTTTTTTTCGCAAACGCCATCTTCAGGTAGGGAGTGTTATAGCATCAATATTTCCTCAACCCAAATGAAGAGCACCCTGCTAAGAAGCCACTTGAAGATGCAATTCTCAATTTGGATCAGTGTGTAGAGACCTTTACTCCTGGGAAAAATACATTCATTCTTTCATTTTAAAATCTGCCGGTGCCTATCTCCAGTGCACATTAGGCGAGAGACAGGGTTACGCCCTGGACAGGTCACTAGTCCATTGTAGGGGAAAAATACATATGATACATATGAAATTATTATTTTTTTATTTATTTTTTTTAATTAATTTTTTTTTTTTCCAGAACTTTAGGTTGTTTGTGCAGATGTGTTTGAGTAATTTGGAGAATGGGGGTCTAAAATAGACCAAAGTATTTGGTCTGTGTTTGAAAGCAGACATGATTCTTTTTAGTGGACAACACATTCTTGTTTCATCTCATGGTTCGAGACGGTGACTAGAACCAACACAGTCTCCTGCAGATATAAATAGGACCCCTTTCATTAGGTTTTGAATTTTGCAGTGTAATGAGACTTCAATATGGATGTTGGGGGACAAACTAAACAGAATTTAGAAAGAATCCTAGACAAAATTTCTGGATTCTTTTTTTTCTATGAGACAGTAGTGCTAATTGCAATTCTAATGTTATGGACATAAACCAACAAGACATTCACTTATTAGATATTTTAGATCAACAAGTCATCACTCAACACATCATCTGTGTGCTTTTAGACTCAACCCTTTACGGCCAGCAATGGTGAAAATAATGGGGCACCACAAGGCTTTAGATACTATAGATAGGTCATCCAAAGGGTCAAATGTCCCAGTGCAGTACAATACTGGATAAGTAACATGACATTAACTATACGTCAGACTTTCAGGTCTGTTCAAAATTCTGCGTCAAACTGTGCTAAAGTGAAAGCCCGATGCTAGACAGTTCCATTAGTGCAGTTGTCAAAGTGCTCGTCTGCTCTTGTATTGCTGGCTATCTGTCTCTTATGTCACTGACACAAAAAGAGAGCCAGTAAACTGTGGATCAACTTGATGACTGTTCAGTCAATAATGGCTCTTTCAGCTTTTCATCCACCAGGCAAGGAGACGCCATCTGTTGCACACAGCCATGCTTTGTTTAATGGCGACAAACATTCAAAGCAGCACTATCTACTTGACTTAATGTGATTTGACTATGCACGGCATGCTTTGTGGTGTTCTTCAATTTAAATGGTTTCTGAACAACTTTTGAGAGGTTTTGCATCTCTTTGATCCATGCTGCTGTATTCTAATGCCGATGCTAAAATTGAGAGAGGGACATTTAAATGATAAGGTTCAAAAGGAAAGAAACCCACTCAAGCCCAGATTTCACCATACCTTGTGATTTCACTTTGAAATATGATATTTCTCCACTATTTCCAACCCCAGTAAAAGCCAGAGCCATCACTCACAGAATTCAGAGCTGCCAGAAATGTCAGAATTTACATCAAAGAGACATGGACTCAACAAATGTGCCTGTGAGAGTGTGAAGGAAGTGATACCTCAGAGGCCATTACTCCTCCCCTCCCATCCTCATGCCTAAAGCCAGGACATGAATGTTTATGCAGCCACTGTCATGGCTGACGGATTTATAAAGCTTTTTGCTTTCTAAATCAGTGACCTGCAATCGGTTTTAAGGCTCTTGCACATAGGAACAATTTCTCTTGATAATCATCATTGTCTTTCATGCAAGTTTTTTCTACTGTCGACAGGGAGAGTAAATGTGCAGGATAAGCCCCTGCTGTTTGATGCTGCTTACTGAAATTATTGGTCTTTTGTTACTACTTTACAATTTACTCTAATAAACAAAAGCCATGTCATAGGTATTGTACTTTCAAGGGTTATTCCTTGTTTTCATCACTATTTTGCACTGATTCCACAGATTTGTGGTTTGTAAAATGAAACTGAAATGTGATCAAGTATTGTTGGTTGCAAACCTTCGAAAATATGTGCATAACTCTTGTAATGTTATGTTTTTTTTAAACATAATACATTATATCTGGAATATTAAACAGGTGGATTGTGCCATTCCTACTTAATTCAAACAGCTCATGTGATTGGCACATGCACTGGTGCATGCAGAGACTTCTAGAGGTTAAGTTACAAGTAATTGAAAATATATTTAATTAGTAAAAATAACTTGAATAAAAGTCAAGGTTAAAAATGAACTCAAGTAGTCAGTTTCTAGTTACATCTTACATCTTGTTACATCAACGTGAACTGTTGATAAATCTTTGTACACTTCTTTGAAAGTGTCTTTGTTCAATTACTGGTAATTAAAAATATACTGTATACTGAATTGGTCACCTAGTGAAATCTCACACAATAATTTCACAAAACAGTCATTTACAGAGCAATCTCAAAACACATCAAGATTTTCTAGCTCCTTTTATCACACTTTGAACTCAGAAGTGTCAAGTGCACAGTTGTTTCTTGACACTTTTATGCTGCATAGAGGAGATATTAAGCTATAAAATGCTTTAGAAGCTACGTGCAATGATTGCTATTTTGGGTTTGAGATTTTATTGTTTTTTTGTTGGCACAGCCAGTACCTTTTCCATTTAAAGGATGATACTGGGAGAAAAAAAAGATTAAACAGAAAACTTGACTGCACATTTAAAAAAGGGTGAAATTTGGTGTCAGCATGTGCTTAGTAACCGTAAGGCCAAAGAAACATCAATTAGGCATAGCCCAAAAAATCTCATGGAACGTTTATAGTGTACCTATATTTTTACAGCTTTCCTATGGCTCAGTCAGGAGAGTGATGGGGAAGCCAAAACTCGGAGGAACTAACTAAATGTATGTCATTTGGATAAAAGCATCTACCAAACGAATAAATGCAGAAAAAAGCTTTAATTATAGATGTAATATTTAATATCAATGCCGCATATTCTGGGGTTTTACTTGGTCCTCAGTACTGAATCTTTAGCGGTAAGTTGCGTTGAAATGTTGAGTTTTCCAAACTAATACTATGCCGTTACTAAAATAGCCTGATGTCCAGATACATGGACTTTTCAAGTCTTATAATACTTATAAACGAACAGTTAAATTCATGACCATTTGATTATGGTACATTGCATTGATAAGTATCTATATTTCTAGTTATTCTAGTGTCAGGATAATCAATTAGGAGTGTGCTTTGTCCGTTGAGCTGGAGGGAATGACCTTTTGCTTCGCTCTGCATGCAGATTAGCATACTTTGCTCCGCCACCGAAAATCATTTGCACATTGTAATAAACCGCAGGCTTGCCTTTGAAAATTAATTAAATCTATCAATCTGAAAGCTCCAAATGTCTACCAAAATCTTTTTGTTCCCTAAAATAAAACAGTGTTACATTTGCATAAGGCTTGTTGTTGGGAAGCTGCCAGAGAGCCATTTAGTTTACCACACAATGGTTTGAGCAAAGGAAAAACGACAGTACGCTGTGAAATGTGAACTGTGCTGTACCGTCAGATGGTGATTGAGGTGATGTGATTGTAGCTAATGTGCCATAAAATGAGTCCTGATCTGGAGTCTGCAGCACGCCTTTAGGTGAAAGAACAACATATTCATGAAAAACTTCACATTTGAAATCATAGCCATTTAATGGCATTCTGCACCTTTAACCCTTATGATTTGAATGCTTGCTGCATAAATAATTCATCGCCTTTCAGTAATAGCTATTTGGCAGTTTTTTTAGGAACCCCTGAGATAGCATAATAGACTGAGGTTCCTTTGAATACTGCAGCTTTACTGCTAGCCACTTTAATGAGTTGTGCCTGTCTCCACAGTACACGCTGGACTTCATGCATTTAACGAGTCTCCTCTGAAAATCAAAGAAAAGCAGCTTTTCAATCCACTCCTTTTAAAAACGGGGCGCTTCCCAATGACATCAAGTACAGGGATGTTATTATATTTTACTAAATACAGTTATTTTCTAAAAATGAATATTCATTCATTTGTATAGATTAATGCAGGTGCAACCATTATGTCTTTATTATAACCCATGACCTCCCTTGTTCACACAGACACCTTCTCTCAAGAAATACTCTGAATGCATCCTTCTTGTATTGCAATTACAGAATACTTGTCCAAAATTCAAAGTCAAGTGCTAGCAAATTAGAAAAAGATGACTTGAAATGCATTAGTAGTGGACGATCAACATTTTGGTGGCGAGTCCTAGTTAAAAGCATGTTTTGTTTGATTTTCTATTGATGAGACAACGACAGAAAAGCCACTGAGTGTGTCATTGGTAGCTTTCATCTTCTTTCAAAGATGTCTGAGTGCACTAACAATGCTCACAGATCACAGGACCTCTCATGGGCCCACTGAAAGAATGAAAATGATTCTGATTGGTTATTTGTGGTACATTTTAATATCACTGTTTACACTATTGACACTTTGTTGCCAAAAGCATTCTCTTATCAATAAGTCATCATTAAATTGATATTTTTCAATCAGTACTTTGACCATTGTGATATAAAGAATGGGCTGCTCTCCAAAGCAACTGTGAATTCCAGTGGGGTACTGTGATGGACGGCCCCTACTCAACTAGTCCACTCATGACATTTGCTGCCAACTAAATATATAGCAAAGTACAAAAGATCAGGATTGGTAGCAGCTGCATTCACGCAATACATCATCAAGTATAATGCAGCGATTTGCAAAGCAGTATTGTAAAGAACTCTGTCATTGGGACTCAAGGGCTGTGCAGATACGTTCTCCAAAGTGATGTATGCTGCTTCTCAGTCTGTCAGTATAGTGAGCAAACCTGGGCTGTGTGGTTGCCATTGTAAATTTTGAATGAGAGTGATTAAGGCTGTTCTTTTTTTTTTTAGCTGGGCCTGGTCCCTTAGTTCCAGTGAAAGGAACTTTTAGCACTCCAAGAAAGTTTCATAAATTCCATCATTCCTTCTTTGTAAGAATATTTTGGGATGACCCCTTCCTTTTCCGACATGAATGAGCAAGATGAGCACGATTCATAAAGACATGGATGAAATTGTGACTGGTCACAACACAAGAGAATACCTTTGGGATCAAGTAAATTGTAGACAGTTAGAGAGTTCTAACACCAGCGCATGACCTCAAAATTGTTCTTCAGGAGGAAAGGTCAAAAGTTCTCATAACCACATCCCTAAACCATGTGGAAAGCCTTCAGAGAACAGCTGGAGTTGTTTTAGCAACAAAATATATCAATTATTGGATAATTTTATAGTTTGTTTGATCTAGTGGAAGGAGAGCAAATACTTTGGTTATATAGTGTAGCGGGTTGGCGAGAGAGACACGGATACTCTGGCACTGTTCAAGGCCACACAAAACACTTTATTAAAATACAGCACCATTATAAATAATTAAAAGTCACACAATGGCTTCGTGGAGATGGTGGTGAGCAGGTCAGATGAGCGCAGGCTCCAGTTGGTGCACGAAAGTAGTCCGGGTACCCTCACCCCAATAAGTCTAGTGGCACATAAATTTCTGCAACAGAGGTGTGGGATCTCACCTTGCTGGTGCATCCACTATACTCTGGGCTCTGAGCTAACTGGGTCCATCTGCCCTTGCATCGCCCCCATTGTCTGAATGTGGGTGGGCCAGTGCCCACCACGCTCTTCCAGGTGACGGGACTCCAGTCAAGCACCGTGACTCAGCTGGTCCGACGGCGACACTATAGACTCGGTCAGTTGAGCACTTCCATGGCTCCAGTGGGCTCTCCATTGCTGTTTGCAGCAGTGGGAAATGGTTCGCTTGCTCCTGAACACTGGATGGAGTGACTCTCACTCACTTGCACTTGATGAGGTGCACCTGGCAACGTTGATCTCGCCCTGCAGCTTGTGAAAATAAGAATTATTGCTTTTCAAGTTGAGGTTGAGGACCGCGTCTCTGTTTGATGAAACGTTTTCTAGACAATGTCCTGCTATATGTGATGCACTTATACAAAGAGAAATTTAAGCTTAAGAGTTTAAACTTTAGTGCTTCATTTCAAGATTCTTGTATGTTCTTTGTTTCCCCTTTTTATCTCTACTAGGTTTGGTATTGTAGTGCTCTGAAGTAAATCAGGTTTATCCCACTTCAAAATAAAAACAAAACACCTTTGGACTGTGTAAATTACTTGTGCTCAAAGAAGTACAGCTTATTATATTCTGAAGTCCTGTGAGACTAGATCTGCTTCAAGATACGCTCATGCACAACCTTAACAGATAGATTTCATGATCTATCTGATTTCCCCATTTACCAATGTTTTTAAATGCTGGGGATGTTTGAGAATAATGCCTCTAACATTCCAAAAGAAATTAAAGGATTAATTAAAGAGTGAATTTTCACACCCAACCTTTGAGATTAAAATGGCATGACATTTTTCATAATGAATATCACGCTTTTCTCTCACCAGAATGACAAACCATCCCCTTAATATCAATGATATTTCAAGCGCAAAGCATAAATAATTATAGAAATTTGAATGGTTTACAATCATGTTTAAGACTTTTATAAACAGCATCTAAACTAGTAAAAACAAAAAGCAAAAAGTTAAGCAGACCGGAAAGGTGAGCGGATACAGCATTTAAAACTGTGATAGCATTAGCTCCACCACTTTTCCTTCCCACTTTTTTTTGCCTCTTCAAGTGAGGCGAAATGAAGTTTCCCAGTTCTCTTTGAAAAGAAAGAGGAAGGGCTGAGGCAAAGGTTTAGAGTAGTGAGGGTTGAAGGAGGATGAATCTCTGCATGTTGAGCTCTTGATGTACAGATAGCGGTTACGGATTTGCTGCTGGAATTTTGTGTGTCTCCAGTCTAGGTTTAGAGAAGAGACCAAAAGCACTCAAGTAGGTTGTACCGATTTGTTAAAACAAGTCTCTTCTGAGGGTTTTAATGTGGAAGCATCCAGATTTATATGTGGCAGAGGTATAAACATGAGCCAGGTCAAATGAGGAAATAAGGGACTAAAAGTTGTGTGGAATGATGAGGTGTTATGCATGAGAAAGCTAGTTCCTCAACCATGACCAATGTTCCAGGGGCTTTTGAGGATGCACTGTCCTCTGGGCAAAGCATACAGTCAGTTTAATAATGTCCAGTCACAACTGAGCTGTAAATGAAGTAATGCAGTCAGCTTTGTTAAAAGATACAGAGACCTACAGATACAGACATGGGCTTGTGTGATCACAGTGAGCTGGTGGAGCTGGTCATCTTTTCACTCGACCATGGGAATAGGAAAAGAGGTGCAACCTGGTAAATTCACCCAAGCTGTATCTGGGGTTAGAGTGGCCAAAACACCCCCTATAGATTCCAGCTTGCATGTGACCAGTTCAACACCAAAACCTGAAGAGAAACTCCTGATACACAGCGGGCACTGCTCAAGACAGTAGTAGTAGGTGTGTGTTACGGGATGAGCAAACATCCTGTGTCAGGGATGCTTTCTGTTTAAGACACTTATACAAGATTAGGACCCCAAGAAACAGACCCCTTCCTGACATGAGGACAAAAAAAAAAAAACACTGATCAAAGAGAGAGTGAGGCATTGCCTGACATCTTCTCTGAGTAGCTGCTTCATGATAACACAGGGACAATCGACACACTTTAAACCTTACTAGCGTTGACATGTCCAAACACACAATGCAGGGCTTGTGGGCATCAAACTGAGGTTCCAACTCAAGATGAACAAACTCTATAAATGCTGAAAGTGTATTTAAAAAGACTATAAAACACAAGGTTTGTTCCATACTGCTGAGGCATACACATTTGAATCCCCCTTACTTGATGGAGTGTTCAGCAGTTCATCGTATTTCCACTCATTGCTGGGGTTTCGGAGGATGGATCCAAAAGTAAATAGGAAGAGTGTGCATACCACTTGTGCTTTGTACCAGCAGGTAGAGTGCGCCATGCTAATTACACACAGTACAATGAAGTGAATCAATGGCTCATTTTAAGTGCTTGGAGAACATTCAAGTTCAAATGAAAGACTAAAAAAGAACCAAAGTTTGCACATTTACACATTTTATTTCTGTTTGGAAGGTGTTTTCTATGCATTTTTTGCCACATGCCATTCATAATTACAAAAATACGTAAATCTTTCATGAATACTATTTGTAGATGTTGGCTTATATAAAATCCATCTCTTTTTTCAAAAACATTTAAGCCCTATTTCTTGGCAAAACATTGAACTCTCACAACCTTTAAAAAGCAACTAAAAACTACTCTTTCAAGAGCTGGGACCTTTGCACATCTTATGATTATCAGGCTTTGTAACAAACTGCTTGTTGTGTCACCTCCCAAACTGTAAGTTGCTTTGGATTAAAATGTCTGGTAAATGCAAAAATGTAAAATGAAATAACAATTTC
Organism: Danionella cerebrum; assembly: GCA_007224835.1. Taxonomy (NCBI): domain Eukaryota; kingdom Metazoa; phylum Chordata; class Actinopteri; order Cypriniformes; family Danionidae; genus Danionella; species Danionella cerebrum. The sequence goes on from SRMA01026893.1 coordinate 509,961, forward strand.
CTACATTTGTGGGTCTCCTTCCTTGTGTCATACAGGTGTTAATGTAAGTTATGGTAAGATCTGAACCTAAGCTGTGTATTAGATGTGTGGGAGGGCACCTGGTGAGCAGGAAAAGAAAAAGGATGGCTCGATTGATATCAAGATAAATTGTCATTAGTTTCAACACACCAGAAAGAGTCTTTAATCCTCCACAGTGTATTATTTTTATTATTTACATGTGCACTTGAAAGTATAGCTACATTTCAGTAGTCAAAGTAACCATCTGGAGTCATAAGATAGGGCCAATTAGCTCTTCCAATTTGTGCTTTCATTAACTGAGATGAATTGAGAGACAATCAAGAAGCCGCAGGTCTGTTGCCATAGTCATTAGAAAAAGTTGTTGAGAAAATCTGACCCCTTAATAACAACCTCACACTTCAGAGATGTTTTTCAGCAATAAAGGCTACACTTTTCATTGCTCCTTGTTCGTAAGTACTGTTCTCTCTGATGGGAACCACTGTGGCATCTGACCGGTTGCAGGTGTTCATGGATTGTCCATTTGCATCTTCACAGGGTTGGTTGGTGTCCCCACTTGCCCTTAACAATTACACGGTGATACTCTTGCAAGCTTGCTGAGTAATTGAACGACCCTTACAACACTTTTACTGGTGGAAGCGGATTCAGTAAATTGCATTTGTGGATCATTTTAATTGGCCATTATGGCAAGGTGCCCAATCAACCTGGCAGGCACTAAGCAGACTCATTGCGAGTTCCTGCTCTGAAATGCGATGATGAGTTTTGAATTGTTAAAGGGACATCACATGCCTCTCTAACTCAAGTTGATTTGATTCTTTGGGGCATGTATGTAAAGTTACAGACACAAGTTTATAACCAAAGGATTATTTATCAAATAAACTAGTTAAAACAAGCCTTTTGACCACTGCTCCTTTAACTTCAAATGCAACCACTCACCCCACCCCTATCAACATTGAGGCATGTTTGACTGTCTATAGTGTTGATGCAAGTCACGTTCAGTTGAAGCAAGTTGGCAATTTAAAAATAAATATTTCAATAAATAGGGACGCATGATAACTGTTTTTAAAACTGATAACAATACCTGATAACTTCCTGCTTCTTGTAATTGATATTGATAAGTTATTATTAGCACTAGGGTTGGGCGATGTGATCTTTTTCAGCGGTCAGTCAGCTCTTTTCAGTGAAGCTGTCAATCAAATGGCCCCATATGGATTTTTTAGGGGAAAATTGAGGCATCGTGAGCCACACGAAAAAAAAAAAAAAACTATTGAACTTTGTTCACATTATAGATAACTTTCGGAAAAATCCTAAAAATAATGTACTTTCAGAGGAATCATTTTTAAAGTTTGTCTTTTTCTCCATAGACTTCTGTTGGGCGGAAGTCATTCTGCAGCCAGACGTGGCGGCTTCACTCCACTGGCCAAGTGAGACACACTTGGGATGAACAGGGAGTTTGATGTCTTTGATGGAGAAGAAATAAGTCTTTCTGAAACCTGCTTTGTACTGGTCCCATTCAAAAGGCAATCCGAAATGAAAAAAAAAAATAGCTTGAGCATGTTCTAAACACATGGCAAAGTTTGATTTTCATCTAAGGTTCCTTTTACTTTTAGTGTGATTTTAATGGTTCATCTATGGTCTGATTTGTGATTTTTTTTTTCAGCAAAAGTGTGCTTTTGTAATACGTGCACCAGGTCATGCTTGAATCTGACCTTTCTGCCATGATATAAAAAGAAAATGACACATACTGCTTGTGGAAGGTGAAGGGAAAAGTGTATGTGCACACAGAAATGCCAACTCAAACACACAAGCCCATATGCTCATCCTCTGAAAGCACCAAAACAGAACTTTAATTTCCCTGGTAGATCAAAAAATATGGGAGCTGTGAACCAAAAGTGAAAAGCTTCAAATCATGCAGTCATTGATGTATGTTTTTACCTAGTTGTATTTAACAAAGCTGTTTTTTACTGTTCTGTAATTTTTTTGATGAAGTCTAGATGGAAAAAGTCTATTTTAAAAATAAGGGTATTCCAAAATTATTTAAAGAGGTCATGATATGTTCAGCCTTTTAGTTGCTTTTATAATGACATAAGAGTAGGTTGACTAGATATATATAAAAGAAAACTGTTTTTATTCATGCCATTGACAGAGTGAAAGGCCCGATTTGCCTCCATGGACATGATGTGCTACACACAAAGCAACACCTTCACTTGTGATATCTGGAAAGGAGAGAAAGACGTCGATAAATGACTCCATCATTCTATGCAATTGTGGTGAACAGGGCATTTCTGGGGGCTGAACTCAGACCCCATTAAGCAACTAGAAAGTGTTGATATGCATTGAACAATTACAGATATATTTGTATATTTGGCATATTTGGCGCAACCTGTAGGAACATGTCAAGGCAAGATTACATATGTGACAACGGTTCGAATACCTATAGGGGCGTCCTCCATTTCTTAAAATAAGTTATTTTTGTGATTTTGCTGGAATATTTTACTCACAAAATAGAATAAAACCTAATTTCTTTGATAATTGAATTGTTTATTAATTATTTTTAAAAGTATTGTCATGTTAAAGTGCGTTAAATGTTGGAATCAGCAAACATTTACATCTGGGTCACCACTGAACATGGTCACAACTCGAAAAATGTATTTCAATATTTGTAGATATGTCCCAATCCATGTATTAGACGAGATCAGCAAATACAAAAACGCTCCGTGCAATCCTTATCTTTGGCATAATGAACTAATTAGCTCGTTAATCTACATTTCTAGCGTATTTATTAATTCTTCTGGAGTTTAATTATATGGGGCTAGTGAGAAAACGTTCGGGACTAAAGCCCTGGATGCTTAGACCAGCTGATGGCACTTTGAAGGTGTATTTGCATCTGATTCTGGATCAGATTCTGGCTCATAGAGGTAAGGTTGTATAACGTTTCCTCCAAACGCCATTACAGTGTCTATCAGTGTTGCTTTGATAAACAGTAAATAGCTCAGTATTGAAGTAGTTCACGTCACGAATATGCAAATCATTAACCAATAGCTGATTAACTAGGGATTAGTTACAAAGTTTTACTAATGAAAATCTCAACTTATTTCCGGAATAGGCTTGGGCTAGAAAATGAAGAGATTAAATGTCATGACCCCATTAATTAGTTTAATTAGAATACTCAAATGCTGGAGCGACACATGCACAATCAACCTTCATTCTCTGTGAGGTGGCAACTCTTTCTATGTACCCTGTTCACCCAAAAGAAAGACTTCCCGAAACCTTTATTACCTACCTTCAAACAATCAAGTCTTCTTCTGGATCATTTTAGTACTGCTGTTCTGAGAGCTGTGAAAGGTTACTGACATCTTCCTTTCAGACCTCCTCCTAGTCCACTGCTGTAATCTGTGTCCTTATGCCAAACCTCCCACTGCCCTCAAGTCTGTCCCTACAACATTCACACAAACATACACACTTCTCACTCCTCCTTCAGACCCCTCAACTCTCTTTTCATCTGATTCATCCCAATGCTTCCCACCTTTCTATCACATTCAGTTTGCCCTTTATTAATTTCACACTTTAAACTAATCCTAACAGCCCCTCAAATTACAATGGAGCGTGACCTGCTGCTTTGGACCAAATCAACTTGATGATTTATTCCCTGAGCTGTGCTTCAGAAATAAGCCTCTAGCTATGCTCTTCAGTCATTATGTAAAGGTATTAGAGGTACAGCTAGGTGACGTTGTTTTTGACAAATTTGAAAGTTTTGAACTTTTTTTTTTTAAATATAATAAATGTGTATAGTGTGATAAACATCATACAAAGATCAGTTTTAAATTATATTTAATCAAATGAAGTGTTTTGCTATATGTTCCTCTCAGTGGTAAATATCCAGTTACATTCAGGGTTTGTCCCTTCGACAATATTTACTCAAATTGTGTATGTAGGTACACAAGTGGAAACTGCTCAATACCCAGATGCTGGCACTGAGAGTAAGAGGAGCTTTGTTTCAAAACATGAATGGATGATGGGTCAGTGGTAGGAGGCTAAAGATACAGTGGGAAGGAAGAACTTGTTTTATTGTCTCAGAGTCGACTCTTAAGTATTAAAGGTTATAACTCGATACACAGCATTTGCACACTCAACTCAATACATATGGTTCACAACCTAAGAGCTATGTTACACACTGCATGAAAGGTAATTTAAAAAATGATATTGCCATTTTAAATTAAAAAATGTAACCCTAATGTAACACCGATGGACAATGTTTTTCTAGGTTTGGTTAGTATGGAAAAATCACAATTTATCACATACATTGGATTCTGTTACAACCACATTATTGATTTAATAGACATAACATACAGTAGACAACATATTGAAAAGAACCCTTGATGAAAAAATAAAAATAGTGTCTGTGTCCTAAGAGAAAGTGAACGTTTCCTTTCAAGCTAAGTCACAGTTCTACCACAATTGTGTAGCGATGATGAAGGGTAGAGAAAAGCTGAATCCGTGCAGTTCGAAACCGGATTATCGATGGTTGCCTGCATGGCAAAGATAGCCTCCTTGGCAAAGATATAAATAAGATCAAATTCTAAAATACTATTACTCTTTAAGGTTACTTTAACTTTTCTAATTCTTATATATCAATTATCACACTTTTCTTAAAGCTCTTATTCAATTTGGAAGGTATAGTGCAAACAACATACAACACAGCCTTTACCATTATTAACTGCATAATTAACAATACGCTACATGCATGTAGGCTTTAGCATTTACAAATACTTTGCATCTTGAATTATACAATTAGCATATCACCATGCGGCAAGCATAGCATTCATCATGAACCAAAAACACCTCCAATAACTTGAAACTCTTTCACAAACAAACAAATATTATAAAGTTACAGAAAAGAACCAAACTGGTAAGAGTTCTTGATAAAAAGAACTCACTGGCTCTTGTTCATTTCTTTTGAGAGCAACTATCTGCCTTTATATTTAACAAACAAGTAATTTTTAGACTTGCATTATGATAATTATCAAAATGAGATTTTTTTTTTCCAATATAGCGGAGTCGTATATGGAATACTTTATAAATTCCAAATGAGTTTCATAAAGCCGTTTGTACCTCTTCGTCCAGCATGATTGTTTAGGTTTTTCCCACTGAGCATCACATTTATTAAGTTCCATTTAAGAACAATTATATTCCATTGTTTCCCATTGTGGCCTTTGAATGTTATATTCCATATCTGACGATTTACGCATCCAAGAATTGTCCTCTAGTGTGTGTTCCTTAACCAGTAGGCAGCATATCACTGAGTTTGAAATAACGTGAAACGATAACAACTCATTTAAATTAATACTATTTCAATAAATCTCAAAGTACATGTTTTGTTGCCTCATCCCAATTTTAAAGCTTTGACCAATCATCGCAGATGTAAGTGGCACAGTGTTATTTTTATTTATGCACTCCTCCATGTGTCTGTCGTGCCGCGACTGTTTTTCTGGGTCACAGAGAGGAGCAGTGAAAGTGAGACGAGTAGAACGCTTGATCTTATAGGATGCCTCTTTTGCACAGAGGGGGAGTGGGCTTGTTCTGCTGGCTTCCTCTCTTCCTCTCTGACTAAATATAAACATGGCTGTCTGTCAGCAGAGGCAATGCCTATTGCTGTTGCTGGAGATGATGCTCGACCTTGGGGAGTTACCGGTTCAAATAGCTCGCTCCAGAAACAAGACACCATGGGTAGAGCTGCTAATGAGAGAGTGTGTGTGAGAGAGACAGGTCATACTGAACAGAAAGAATCCAATTCCTCTTGCTTTATTTTATCACTCACAAGCATGCAGAACTGTGGGCTTGAATATTGCACAGGCACTTTTATGTAGAGAGTGGTTTTAAAAATGGTAATCTTCTCATCAGCTGCAAATATAGTGTTTTATAGAACCCCAAAATGGCACTCAACTTAACCCTTGTAGGGTCTTCGTTTTTGTGTTACACAGGGGGTCCTGCTGGGTCTGGTGGACCCATGGCATTTTAAGGTCCTTAATTCAACATATTGAATTCTCTTTTCTTTTTTTTTAAACTCAACAGATGTTCATCACATTTTTAAGTAATATAAACAATACCTTTTACATTTTTTTTCCTTCACCTGTGTCAAATCAGATGATTATGAATAAAAGTGCTACTCGTTTTTGTTTATTTTTTTATTAAAATGTAAAAACACAAGGAAATGCATCATAAAACAGCAATAATTCCTCATTGTCTTGATGATTGTCTTGATGGGGTATGTCATAAAAAGGTCAAAAGAAGATTTGATGTCGTGTGCATGAGTGACTCCCAAACGTGTAGGTCCTGGTATCATCCAAATCACATTGGCAGCCAGGCGGGGGGCTTCGTTTTTGAGCAGGAAGACCATTCAATTCTGCCATATTTTGACATCCATATGTCCTTTATAAGCTGCTGACAGTCTGATCCTATGCCGGGCTGCTCAGTGGCTGATCTTGTAAATTCTTGCTGGCGGCCTGGTCCTAAAGTTCTTTTTCATTTTGAAGCAGGCTGATAGGCTTGTCCTGGCCGCAGCTGTTCAGAGGCTTGCCCTCGCTGTTCATATCGTCCAGACTGATGAAGGTCTGGTCCTGAGTCTCTTTTACTTTTCTGACCTGGCTGATCTTCATCCACTTCTTCAAACTCAGTGTCAGAATTTTCAGAAATATGTTCCAAACATCTTCCTCTGCTTCATCTTCAAATCCATCTGTCTCTTCCAGTATCATTTACATGTATGTATTTAGCAGACACTTTTATCCAAAGCGACTTACATTGGGAGTAAACATCAAGCAGTTTGGTACAAAGTGGATTGATCAGAAGACATACACATAGAACACTTTCAAGCTAGTACAGAAAATGAATTCAAATCAGTGCTTCAGAGGGTTTTTTTATTTTTTTTTTATTTTTTAAAAAAAATTTTAAGTTAGTAAGTGCTGTCGAAAGAGTAGAGTTTTTAGCTGCTTTTTGAAGGTGTAAAGAGATTCAGGGACGGCAATGGAATTCCACCAGCCAGGAACTGTGAAGGAAAGGTCCTGGTGAGAGATTTTTTGCCGCTCTGAGATGGGACCAACAGACGCTGTTCATTTTCTGAACAAAGGCGTCTGGAGGGGACGTAGAGCTGGAGGAGATTGTGAAGGTATGAAGGAGCGGAGCTTGTGACTGTCCTTTATGTCAGCATCAAAGATTTGAACTCAGTTGTACCGCAGATCAGTTGTACTGCAGTCTGAACTGAGAATCGCTTTGCCATCTTGTGTAGTATGGAACCACACTAACCAAGATATTTATACTGTCTCTCCAAGCTTAATTCCCGCAGGGCAGAGAGTGAAACGTGTGGGAATGTGGGTGCAAATATTGTTGGGTGCTCCAAATTTACAACATTGTTGCAACCTTGTGTGGGAACCGTATTACTTTCTCCCTTCAACACACATATACACACACGCACACACACACACACACAGACACACACGCACGCACACATGCACACACGCACGTATGCACACACACCCACACCCACCCACACACATGTAGGGAAATTGAGAGTACACAGGACCTAAGATTTCAACACTTTAACTAGCCCTGGGTCCAGTGGACCCGAAGACCCTGTATGTAATACAAATGTGAAGGAGGGGGATGCCTGGGGGGGGTCAATGATTTTTTTTCTGATTATTGTCCCTCACAGAAAATGAGCCAAGGCCAATGTATCTCAGTTTGAAAAAATATTTATTTGTATAGTTTTTTTAATGATGAAAATTGAAAACGGGTCCCACAGACCCGAAGACCTTACAAGGGTTAAAAAAACTTGCACCTTAACTTAGTTTGCTCTTTTAATTATTTTTTTATTCTCAAAATAGTACTTTTTTTTTTATTTTAGCTGTGTGAAGGGAACTCGCAAAGTAAGAATTTTATTGTTCAGTGTAAGCTGAGCATTTGAATGATAACCTTCTTGAATCTATTTCAGAGTGTGTTTGAAGGACGTGTTTTGTGAGGGACTCATGTGAAGAACCAAGACCTGCATGAAAGTCAATTGGAGCTGGTTTCCAAAACTGACAAGAAGTAATTTTTTAATTTTCTTAAAACTATAGTTCAATTCCAGGCCTTTAACAAACCTCTAGAGATTTCATGTGATCACCATCAGACTCGAGCAGTCTCATCTAAAAGCCTCTGCAATGTTAAATTGCAAAGCTTTTTTTGACATCTTGTTTGAATTAAACTTTGGAATTTTTCGATGACTTTTGTAAAGAACTAAGACTTACAAAAAGTCTTTTTAGTGAGTTCCTGTGAGAAGTGATGACATGTCCCCAGCAGAGCCCTGATCTCTGCACAATCGAGTGTGTCTGGGACAGAGATGTGGACTCGAGTAATTGATTTGAGGACTTGAAACTCGACTTGACAATATCACAAGATTTTTACCTCGACTTGGACCAATGACTCAACTTGACTCGGACTTGAACCCCAAAAACTCGCGACTTGACTTGGACTTGAACCCCAATGCGCAAAACAACACTATCTTTGTGTCCTGTCACCCATTGGTTTTAAAGTCGCTAGCAGAGGACCTCTTGAGGTAGTGAAAGCAGAGCTCATAAAGCCTCACAACAATGATCCCAAAGATCATTTGAAATGAAATGCAATACACTGTAAATGTTATGGGGTCTGAATACTTTCCATATCCAATAAATTCCTTAGCACTATATTGTATTAGATTACTAGTTAAATACGATTACACAACCCACATAATCCTTTTTGTACTTTTCTTATTTCCGCATCATCATCTTAATAGTTACTAATTAGTTAATGTTTTGATAACATGATTGTTAAATGCATTTTTATAAAGTGTATTGAAAAATACACCACATACTTGGTGTCTTTTTTTCATAACAGAAACTCAATAAAATTAAAGGAATGTAAATTTAATCTATTATTGCTTGTTTGTGTTTTTGTAAATAATTGAAATTAAAATGTAGTGGCTTTACAGACTTTCCCTGTCTTGACTTGGGACTTGACTTGAACTTGCCTTATTGTGACTTGAACTTGCCCTGTTGTGACTTAGGACTTGACTTGGACTTGCCCTGTCGTGACTTTGGACTTGACTTAGACTTGCCCTGTCGTGACTTTGGACTTGACTTAGACTTGCCCTGTTGTGACTTTGGACTTGACTTGGACTTCCCTTGATGTGACTTGGGACTTCACTTAGATTTACCCTGTTGTGACTTAGGACTTGACTTGGACTTCCCTTGATGTGACTTTGGACTTGACTTAGACTTGCCCTGTCGTGACTTTGGACTTGACTTAGACTTGCCCTGTTGTGACTTTGGACTTGACTTGGACTTCCCTTGATGTGACTTGGGACTTCACTTAGATTTACCCTGTTGTGACTTAGGACTTGACTTGGACTTCCCTTGATGTGACTTTGGACTTGACTTAGACTTGCCCTGTCGTGACTTTGGACTTGACTTAGACTTGCCCTGTTGTGACTTTGGACTTGACTTGGACTTGCCTTGATGTGACTTGGGACTTCACTTAGATTTACCCTGTTGTGACTTTGGACTTGACTTGGACTTGCCCTGTTGTGACTTTGGACTTGACTTAGACTTGCCCTGTCGTGACTTTGGACTTGACTTAGACTTGCCCTGTTGTGACTTTGGACTTGACTTGGACTTGCCCTGACGTGACTTGGGACTTCACTTAGATTTACCCTGTTGTGACTTTGGACTTGACTTGGACTTGCCCTGACGTGACTTTGGACTTGACTTGGACTTGCCCTGTCGTGACTTTGGACTTGACTTAGACTTGCCCTTTTGTGACTTTGGACTTGACTTGGATTTGCCCTGACGTGACTTGGGACTTGACTTGGACTTGCCCTGTATGACTCGGGACTTAAAGAAGATCTGTGGTTAGTTCTCCATGATCATTCCATTCCTGAAAGCATTCCTATGGGAATGTTTTATGATAAAAGTCAGGTTTTGAGGACAATTTCAAATCATTTTAAAAGTGTAACAGTACTAAGATTTTTAGAGTAACGTAGATATGCATTACACAGTTCAGGACAAAAAATTAAATAAACCTTTGTTTACACACTTCATTTAAATGAATTACTAGAAATAAATGTGTAGTGATTGCAAAGCTTTGTGTAAAAATCAAATTGCACAGCTGATTTCTGTCTGGAAAAAGTGGAACTCCTAATGCATGAGCTTATAGCGCCACCGAGTGTAAAGATTCCTTGTTACATGCACATAAATGCACAGATTATGTTCTGTATCAAAGTATCCCTGCATCTACATATTTTACATTAAGTAGTACGTCTGATAATGCTTCTCTGTATCAGTATGAATGGATTTGTTTTAATCTTAGTCACTGAGTGCCAGCAGCTAAATACTTCCAGCCATAAAAACTGATATTGAGACAAGAAACAGCTGTTGAAAGAAAATGTAATCTCTCCTCAACATGCTTTTATTCATAGATCTTGAAGCGAATATGTTTGATGACAGATCATAACTCTCAAGCTTCTGCAACAAGGAGGAGTCTCGGTAACGACGGAATCACTCCATTAAACGCTGTATAATTATATTGAGCAATTTCAATTTTTTCAAACTTCCAAATAAATTGCATCACATTTTTTGCATGTTCCGACAGAGCAAAGAGGTATTTTTGTGAAACTTTGGCTGATCAGGTTTCACATTTTCCTGAGGGATGGGATTATTTGACTGTGTCATACCCTGCTTTGTAAGTATGCCTGAAAGTTATCATATGATTTATGAAAGTTGTTACATTTGGGCTCTAAATAAATATAAGAATCGTGTGTAGCCTACCTTTTAAAAGCTTCAAAAGTCATTGTATTTATGAAAAATAAGCTTTAGCTCCAGAATTACAGCATTTGTTCCATGTGAAAAAAAAACCCATTGATTTAAAATATAACTTAAGTTTTACATGCAGGTCCAAACATTTTTCTAAAAATTTTGTTTTAAAGATTAATATTCTAAGTGAAGTGAATTGTGTGTAATTCTGTCTTTCATTTTCTTGTTTTGCTAAGCAAGGCACGTTTATTTGTATTGCACATTTTGTACACATTCATTTTGGGTTTACTCCACTTTAGTGGTTGAGAGGTTGAAGAAACTTTTCAACCACAAACCTCAGTAAAGTGCACTTTTCTGAGTGAGTTCATTGAACTTGTCATTTTGAGTTCATTATAAGTGAAGAAATAAGTAGCACAAAAACAAAGAATTTAACTTTTTCTTCATTTTCATGTATTAATCTATTGGATTGACATTCCCTATGTTGCCTTAATTTTGATTGACAATTAAGGAATGAAGAGAACCCCAGTGAACTTAGTATTTGTGCAAATTAACTGCATTTACATTAAAATATAAAGGTAATCTGTTTATGTATTGAAATCATCTCTTCTGTGTAATCAATTTTATTTCTGTTTGAAAATTGTTGACAGAAAAACCTTATTTTGCCTTTGATATTGTAATTTGGAATGAGAGATTTATTTTCTATTCATTTTCTTTTTTCTAAAGTGAGGGCAGTGGTCAAACTGAAGTAAAAGTACCAATATTTGTCAAAAAAGCAAAGAAAGTAGAGTAAAAGTATATTATATCCAACAAATAAAAAGTCAGAGCCATTTTCTTAAGGGAGTTTCTAAGCAAGATAGAAAAAGAAGAGAGGTAGAGAAAAAGAAGAAGCAGATAAAAATAGAGAGAAGGAAAAGAAGAGAGAAAAGGCAGGAAAGAAAAGAGACGGATACATAGGATAAAGAGAGAGAGAGATAGACAGAGCCGAAGGAAAAGCAGATGAGAGAATAAAGGGAGAGAGAGAGAAAGAGTAAGGGAATAGACAGAAATATAGGAGAATGAGAAAGAGTAAAAGTAAAAAGAGATGAAAAAGAGAGGGAGAAAGAAACAATAGGGAAAAGAGAAAGATATAGTCGAAGAGAGAGGAAAAAAACAGATAAAGAATGAGAGTGAGAAAGAGTGACATAGAAAGTGCGAAACATTAGAGAGAGAGAAAAAAGAGCAAGAGAGAATAACTGTTGGAATTAAACTATCCAACTATTTTCTGGGCAATTGAAACGATAAAAGAAAATAAACAAGCTGTTCTTTCAAAATCATTTCTATTCTATTGTATTGATGTGATGGTATTCAATTGGTTACACTCGCTAGATCTCGTTTTTGGGGGATTGTTTCCTTATACGCACGTTGATTGGACGGGATAGGTGCCAAGTACTGGTAGAAAAATTACATTAAGGCAGGTTGAAGAAAAGTAGTGTAGTTAACTAAAACTGTACTCAAGTAAAAGTAATATTGTTCATATTAACTCACTAAATTATAGTTTCTTTTAAAAAAAAAAACTTACTCAATTATAGTATTTTGAGCATTTGTAATTAGTTACTTTATGCCACTGAGGGAATGTGTAAGAGATGTCTGGTGGTGTAGTGGGCCCTGACCTGGGAACAAGGCAACTAGGCAACTAAAGTTTGCATGGAAACATAGTAACTAGGAGGCGAAAAATGTAAAATTTCAAATATTTATCTGTGGCTAATGGCAGTTTGCTCATCAAAAGGCAGAATATCTGTACAATAATGAGTGTCTGCAGGAAACGATAAAGTATGGTGGAGGTTCCTTGAATGATTAGGACTGCATTTAACCCAAAACATACAGCCACATTTATTAAGAGCTAACTGCAGCACAAAAAAGAACATGAACTGAACAAGCTGTCTGGGATTACATCCACAAGTTCCTTGAAAAACAAGTTGCTTCCTTTTATTTGTTGTAGTTTTCTCTGATACCTTTCTGTTAAACCTGTTCCAAATAAAAAAAAATGCCTTAAATTGAACTGCACATGTTTGAGAAATCACACATGCACTTCCTGTCTGTAGTGGAGGCAAAACAATGCTGGATTTGTAACAAGTAAAAAACATTTTTCTTAAATTATTGGCCTTTAAGCTCTATTTCAAATAAAACGGTTTTAGATTATGAGGAATTATTCCAAATGTATTTCAAATAAAACTACATGTAATTCAAATCTAGAAGATTTTAAAACGATTTTTGATTTTACTATAAATGTCTCTTCATTTATATGGATAATTTTACTTTTTCCGTTTTCATATATGTACTTTACTCGAGTACAGCTTTCAAATACTTTATAAGACACTAAAAAAAGCCAACAAAATAAAATATTCTTTGAGGTGGCTTAATGAACCATGAGCTGGGTATCATCACTGTGGTGCAGAAGGGGCAGACGTTAATAAAGTTGGTAAAACATAAATTAGGCAACTTTTTTAAATGTGCTAATCAATGAAATTGTATAACATTTAAATGTTTCATTATGTTTTATAATGTCTATTCAGTTCGACAAGTTGCCCGCCCTCACTAGAACTCATATCGCCCTCTTGTGGAAAAATACCCAAAATGTATTTGATGAATGCGAGAACCAAATTCAAAACAAATGTATTTTCCAATAAAATATCACAAATATCATATTATAAAGTATTCCTTTAGCAGCCTAGATCATCTTTAACCTAAAAGAAACATTTAAAAGAAGCCGCCTTATTCTCTAGTTTCAAACGTCATGACGCACCTCGGAATCCAATTGGATTGCATGTGATTAACACCCGCCCTACTAAATATTAAACCCCGCCCACAACACGGAAACCACAGCTTTTAGTAATGACGTTTGCATTTGTGGGCGGGACGTCTGATTTCCTCTGGGAGGGGCAACAGAGCCACTGACACGTACGAATTGCTCACTTTTATGCCGAACGGTTGTAACGGTACAGTTACTGTAAAGGTTCGTAAATCTTGGTTAGTGTTCGCACCGGTTTCTTGATGTGCGCTCCTCTGCCGAGAAGATCGCGCTTGAAAGCGGTTTATGCTGCACCAGTGGTCGGAGTACAATGAGGTTTTCCATGTTGATCAGTCTGTTGAGGCCGATCGGCCCGGTGGTTATCGGGATCTCGCTGGGATTTACTCTGAGTTTGCTGAGTGTGAGCTGGGTAGAAGAGAGCTGCGATGTCAGCACCATAGGAGATGATGGAGTCGCTTTGCCCCTTGATGGAAGTCCAAAAGGAGCCCGGAGACCTAACTCAATTTCCACAGGGAATGATGGCGAGGAGGAGGAGGAGGAGGAAGAGATGGAGGATTTCCAGCCGAGAATAATCCCATATAAACCAGCCAAACAGTCTCAGCCCAAGAAACTTTTTAGGTAAACAAGGTTTGATTTCAGTTCACGTTATAGACATCGTTGCCACTTAGCTTTAAATGCTAAAATAACCACAACACTTACCGTGGTGCTAGTAATTAACATAAAGTGTAAAATACGTTTAAATATTACATAGGCTTTCTGATAAAATATGTTTTGTTAACTGAAAACAACTGTGATCTCTAATACAAGGCATTACCCATTTAAATATAAACTTTTTTATATACAAACACGTACCGTAGTTATATTTGTTAAGAGTCTACATTTTTATGTTTTGTGCTCATCATCTAAAAACTATACGTAGTTGCTACACATTTGTGTCATGTGACCTCCCTAGCAACGCCATCTTTGTGGGCATTCTTTATATTTTATAAACTATACAAACTGCCGTTGGTTATTTCCCCTACAAACTGTAGAGGTATTATGAACTGGACTTCCCAAAAAATGGATTATAGAGATTTTCTAACATACTCTTACTCTCTTACTGCGGTTTGCATATGCCTTTCTTCGATGCTCTTTTAAAACAAAAAATAAGTTAGCAGAAAGTGTAAAATGCATGTTTTATTTGAAAAATAAGTGAGTTGGCATCTTTTACCAATACCATCATGAGTGGTTGCCATGGTGGACACCATTTTGTAGCGGATCTTTGTTAGTTTTGGAATTGCAGTGTGGTCTACTTACCTACACTACCAGATGGTTTGTCTTCAGCTTCCTAGCCACACCAGAACGTGGACTAGTCACTAATAAGTTCAACCTTTGTTTTATAATATACACAGTGCTCAGTGAGTTAAATGTTTGTGAGCATGTGCGGTTGAGGAAGAGTGAGTAACAACGTTGTGTGTGTCTAACGCCATTCAGGAACATAAGCTGCCCATACAACTACAAAAACGTTTCAAACATTTCAAAGTTCTGGCACAAAACTGCTTGTACAAAAAGTGTATAATGTAGGGGGTGTGTTGTAAAGTTGTACAAACTGGTCAAAAAGGCCCAGGACTTCTAAGGGTTATATATAAATATTATCAGTTTGACAGTATTTGTTCTGTCATGCTTAAACTGATAACCTAGTTTTAAACCTAGTGAACTCCTCTGTTCCTCATTTCATGTTTTCTGTTATCACTTACATTGACCAGAGGTTAAGTGGGAAGGTTACAGACAGAGCTGTTAACTAATCCCATAACATGAAAAGATCAGCTGGCTTTGGTTATCTGTAAGGTTTACGCTTGCCAGAACCTTGTTGACCTCGCGCTAATCTCTTCTTTCAAGCACTGACTCACAAAGCCCATGTTTTACAGGCCTGCAAAATATCTTTGGTAAATAAATGAAAACACATTTTCTCATATGTATTAGTTAACATATGACTGTGTTACATAGAAGTATGCAGGTAGTAAAATGTGAAAAAAAAGTTTGTTTTGAAACATTTATTTTTGTTTTTGCAAAGGAAGAAAGAACAATATATTTTTTGTTTAAGAACAATTTTAAGTGGTTTGTGCTCAAATGTTACTTAGAAAGTTTTTCTGTCATCTTTAATTTTTTTGTGTGTGAAATGTTAAATTATTTGTCTCGATTGTATCAATGTTCTGTTCTTCAGTTTTCTCACTCATGTTTAGATTTAGTTACTTTCAACTTTGAATGTGCATTTCTTCATACTAGATGTATGTCTGGCACATGCTCATTTATTGTCCTTTTTGGCTTTAAACTGAAGTCTCTGTTAAGTTAAGGAGTTCTATTTCTCCTTCTTAGTTCTTCCCCTCCCTTTTTTTTCACAAAAGTGTGATATGAAATATAGGGTTGGGCGATGTCAACCAATTTTGGCATCGACAATGTCCAATATGATGCACAGAAAACTAGAGTTGTTCCGATTCCAGTATCGAAAATGCTGCCGATACCACAAAAAAATCTGGCATTGAGTATTTGAGTCCACGTACCGATCCGATACCATTTTCATAAACATAATCTAGTTATGCCCGCTAGCTTTGTTTATCGCTGCAAAGCGGAAATCAATTCTTCTTCGCTGGTCAGAATGCAAACACAGGAAGTTGTGTCGTGTTGCCACAAGCAACCAAGGAGAAGGACAAGCCGCGCCAGACGCAACAAACATTGGAAGCTTCATTCAAACAAAGAGAAAAGTTTACAGCCAACGAGCAATAAAGATAACCGACAGGATTATCGAGTTTATTGTACTGGATGAGCAGCCACTGTCAGTGGTCAAAAACGTGGGCTTTCGCCGCTTATTTGAACAATTGGAGCCCCGGTACAGTTTGCATGGTCGCAAATATATCTCCGAAACAGCGCTCCATATGCTTTATGAGACAGTGCGTGAACACATTTTATGTAAACTAAAGGACGTGCGAACTATCAGCTTCACTACTGACATCTGGAGCTGTACAGAGTGACTCCGTCACTTTTACTCTTCAAAGTGCAGTGCTGCAGGCTAACGAGTTTCGCGGCTCGCACGCGTCCATAGCTGAATCAATCGAGGGTATGCTTGTGAAGTGGAATATTTCTAAATCCCGTGTTCATGTTATTTTACGCGACAACGCAAGCAGCATGAAAAAAGCCATAAAAAACAGATTAGCTCCTCCACCTCGTCTGTAGCGGAAGTGATCCCCTCAGTTACAGTTCTAAAACGGCTACTTTCTCGGGAGAGCCAGGAGGACACTGGTACAAAAACAATAAAAAACACTCTTCTTGAGGCCATCAAGAAACGATTTGCAACCATCGAGGAAGAGCCCTTGTATGCAGTTGCAAATCTCTTGTATCCACGTTTCAAAGATAGGGTATGTCTATTTTTTTTCATGTCCATATTGATTATTGTCATTGCCATATTGAGTATATCTGAAGCACAGCATAAAATAATTTATTTTAAATTATAAAATGCATAAAATGTCAATTAATACAGGGCTAGTAGTATCTACAGCTGTATATACAGATACACACCCAGGTATCCGATCGGTACTCGGTATCGGCCGATACCCTGAGCCCAAGTATCGGGATCGGTATCATTAGGGGAAAAATTATATTGGAACATCTCTACAGAAAACTCTCAATTCTCATGTCCTATTTCTACTCGCAGCTATTACTCTACTACATTGCCCATAATTCCTGAACTACAGATTCCAAAACAACAGTTTACAAACAAACTCTCAACGAACCCTATTCTTGCAACACCCAAGTGGCATTATCCAAACTGGGTGAACTCATTGGCATCTTCCATGGACCCAACTCTAGTGAAGGAGTGTCCGTTTAATAGAAAAGGAAGGACACTTCAAAGATGAAAGGTTGTGTAGCACTTTGTTCCAAAGGATCTCATAT
Source organism: Danionella cerebrum (assembly GCA_007224835.1). Lineage (NCBI taxonomy): Eukaryota > Metazoa > Chordata > Actinopteri > Cypriniformes > Danionidae > Danionella > Danionella cerebrum. The sequence goes on from SRMA01026893.1 coordinate 527,508, forward strand.
CATTGCATCCCTATCATTTTGTGCCAAAAAATCAGCCTAAAAACAAAAACAATCAAGTAATTACCGTAGAAACTTTGATTTTAAATACAATCCATTTTTTTTGTTTGTTCCGTTTTAAGCTTCTGTTTGGCCTCTCAAGAGTTTTGATTACGATGTCAGCATCTGCGATCCTGAAAGTTATGTTTGTCATTCTGGCACAAACCTTCCATGGGGTCAGGGATTACAGGGATTTTTGCCCTCATTGGCTAGTACGGCGTTAATTGGCAGCTCAATGAACCGGATGTACAAGCATTTGCGGCTTTTTTCACCAGTGATTTTTAAAGATTGCATGTTTGTAAATGAATGCATATTTATCAGCTCATCTAACAAAACGACTCATTTATTTTACTTTAAGCTGGAATGACAATATGTTTAATAAGTAATACTGGATTCAATTGAAACGAGTTTATTTTGCAACACAATTAACCCAAATAATTTGTTTTACCTTCCGCATTATTGACAATTTATCTCAACAAAAATGTATCACATTCAAAAATGTTAAGGAAAGCTTTGATGGAGCATTCATTTCGTTAAATCTCTCACATTTCAGCTTGCAATACAACAAAACATAAAAAGATAACACAACATAAATCATATAAAAAAAACATTCAAGACATCAAGTGGTTTTAATTTTTGGGTATTTATTTTATGTTCACTCTCAACACAGACACAACTTTGTTTCCTTGACAACCTACAGTATACATACAGTATCAGTGGCTACCGCCACCTGCTGGACAAACACTGTCCTGAGACAACAAAATACTGTATATATTAGGGGTGTAACGGTTCACGGGGATGTATTGAACCGTTTCGGTGCAGCCTGTTTGGTTCAGTACACTTGCGTACCGTTTCTGTATATTTTTTATATTAAATGATATAAATGTATTATTAGCGCGATATTAAGCGCAGGGGAACAATGTTCCTAGGCGAGTTTCCGCACAGACGCTATTGAGTGACGCACAGTAGAGCTGCACGAGTAGCTGTGAGAAATGGAAACAGAGAAAGAGAAGCCAGCGCTTGAAGACTCTCCCACCTCACTACGCTCTCCTGTTTGGAAACACTTTGGCTTCTCTGTTAAAATACATAACGGGGATAGACGAGTGGATAAATTTAAAGTTGTATGCCGACATTGTTCCACGGAGATCGGGTATGTGGCAGGCATCAAACATTTTCTACTGCTGGAGATATTGTCACTGCAACCAGATCTGCGCTCTCTTCAGAAAATGTGGATAGGTTCATCTTTTTAGCAAAAACTTAAAACTTGAATAGTTAGTTTTGTTGATATATAAACTGAAGCTGTTGCTAGTGTTAAAAGTTTTCAGGTCCTAACTAGTTGCAGTATTTCATTTTTTTATTTAAAAAAATGTGTTTTTCTTTATAAAGAGTGCAATTTATTTAAAATATCACCCAAATGTGTCACTTTTATATATTTTATGCAAGAATTCTATTGTGTATTGGCAGCTTTTCAAAATTAAGATTTTGTAAGTTCTTATTGTTTTGTACCGAAAATTAACTGAACCGAGCTCTCCAAGACACTGTACCGAACCGAATACGATTTTAGCGTACCGTTACACCCCTAGTATGTAAATATTAATTTCTACACATTAAGCTTAAGGACATGAACAGATTTCATACAACACGGCAACATCTTGAATAGTTTCCCTCGATTCGTGTAATAAGTGATTTATTTTTACTCTTATGATGATAATATACGAGCGACGTTGTATTGAATAAGCTGAGTGCTTGGTTCAACTCTGGGATCTTGAACGCCATGCCTAAACGCGATAGCTTGTAAGTCCGGATCATTCAGCTACCAATCAAAACCATACTAGCCAATGAGGGCGAAACACTGTTATCCCCGCGCCCATGGAAGGTTTGTGCCAGAAACTTTCAGGATCGCAAATGAAAAATTAGAAAGCAAAAGCGAAGATGCTAAAAGTGTAATCAAAACTCTGAGAAACAAAACCAAATCTTTAAACAGAACAAACCAAAAATGGAGTGTATTTAAATCAAAGTCAATTTTATGGTAGTTTCTTGATTATTTTTGTTTTCAGGCTGATTTTTTTTCTGCAAAAACTGATTTCTTCAGTTTTTGCTATAATTCCATGTGTCTTTTTGGCACAAAATGAATTCCATATGTATTCAAGCAATATCTCCGGTGCAATAGTTCCTCATTCTTTTGGTCATTTATGTAACAATGTGGTTAAACAACATGATGACAGAGTCCTCCTGTTTCCACAGAGCGAAATACATCAGCACTGAGCTTGGAATCCGAGAGCGTCTCTTTGTGGGAATACTCACCTCTAAAAACACAATCAACACTCTGGCTGTTGCAGTCAACCGCACGATCAGTCATCATCTGGACAACGTAGTTTTCTTCACTGGCACACGAAGCCGCAAGATTCCCCATGGTATGAATGTGGTCACCCATGGGGACGAGCGTCTCATCTGGAACATGTTCCAGACAGTCAAGTACATCCTGGAGCATTACATCAGTGACTACGACTGGTTCTACCTGGCTCAGGATGACACATACACACAGGCCGACCGTATAAAGACTCTAGTGGATCATTTGAGTATGGACAGAGCGCTGTACATGGGCAGTCCGGAAGAGTTTATTGGAGGAGAGATGCAGGGCCGGTACTGCTATGGAGGGTTTGGGTACCTGCTGTCTCGTACCCTTCTTTTGAGACTCCAGCCCTTCATGGAGAACTGCAGGAACGACATCCTCAGTGCCAGGCATGATGAGTGGCTGGGACGATGCATCATTGATTACGCTGACACCAACTGCGTAGAAGAATTTGAGGTGAGGAAAATCTTGCATACACTTAAGGACTGCAAAGATCTCTTCCAAAAGGATCTTTATTTACCTGAGACCCTGTTACAGAACAATTTTCAACAACAATGATTTTCCAGGTTAGTTATCAAGGCCATGGTTGTTTACCTCCAGGTTTCTTCCCACTGCAGCCTCACTTTTGTTCTTAACCTGTTAACACCCACCCCTCTTTTTGAGCATAGGTCCGAAAAAGGAATACCCAAAATAAAAAGGCTGTAACTCTCACATTTTAAGGGTTAAATTAATGTCCTTGTTGGCATTGAAAAGGTAACCCTTTCTAGGTTATCAGAAAAAAGTAAGGAACTGGATACTTCAAACAAAAGTAAAGTTATAGATTCACAAACTTTTAGAAATAGTAGAAATTATCCTCGCCCACATTTTTTTTATAAGTGAATGCTTGAGTCCCTGGTGGACTTTTTGACAACACAGAATAGAAGCCACGGAATAGAAATCTGTCAAAATGGAGCTAAACATGTGTTTTCTGGAGTTATTTTAATAAGACAATGTGCAGGCGGGCACCATTGGCACCAAATTGGCACTTGGTAACCAAATGAACAAATTGATTTTTTTAAATACAAATCAATACATCTAGATAAACTACTCAATAAAAATTATCATTATTATTATTATGCCATCTTTCTGTGAGTGTCTATTTCTGGGCCACAGGTGTTAAGGGGTTAAATAGGTGAATACTGACCATTGTTCTGCATCAAAGACCAGGAGGTTTTAGGGTAAAAGAACAAGTTTAATATCCGAAGCTGCAACAAACAATGGACAGAGGGCATGAAGATAAAAGCCATTATTTCAAATGGCGTAACAACAAAGTTCTAAAGAAGTGGTCACCAAAATATATTTATGCCAAACGAGAAGGAGCCACCGAGATAAAAACTATTGTTCCTACACCATCCAAGTGAAATGAGAATGGTGAATCCAATAGCAACTTTGAAACTGTGTTTTTAATGTAAGTTTAGAATGTTTAAAACGTATTCCATTATTTTTTTTTTTTATCAAAACTCAGATGTGCAACTTTTGGCAGAATTTCTAAAAATGAAAATAAAAAAGAAATCCTTTTAAAAACTTTATTTTTAGACACTCCTTTAGGTAAAGGTGTGTAAAATGTACTTCTGCTTTGACGGTGCACAACAAATACTAGCATGTCTGGACATGTCCAGCAAGTTCAACTCTGGCAGATCCTTATTTTCTCTGTTTATGTTTGGCCTATTTTTTAAATAATACTCATTTAAAAAAAAGCCTGCATTCAGTGGGTACGTAAAGTATTCACACCCCATTTTTTCTTTCGTTCCTGTATAGTAGTTAAAGTGCTGAAATCATTTAAGTTCATTTGGTTCCTCGTTATTAGAAACACAAAAATAAAAACTGAAATATAATTAGATTTACATGTGACAAAAATGTGATGCTCCTGTTTTTCTTACGTAATTGATATGGAAAGGATTTTTCTGAGCCTTATAATGACACAGCAGCTTATAGTGGGAACTAGCCACAAATCTACACCAACCGCTAATTGGACCGCCTCTTTTGTCACATTACAAAGTCACGCTGTGTCCTATTTTGGAGAAACCACAGTTGCCTGGCCAGAAAGCAAACTTTAAAGTAAGTTTTCTCTTCATTGTTGATGTAGTTAGTGCATTTTTACGTTTATAGTGCAGCATACTCTTATGCAACTTAATTTTTCTGGCATCCTCCGGTTAGTCTTATCTAGAGACCGCTATAGAGACCTCTATTTCTTCATAAATACAGCATTCTAGTGGCGCTACTGGAGCGAGAGTGAAGATCAGACTCAATAAACATGATGTACTGTCTCCTCTTTGGCATTGGATCCAGGTTTAAATCCAGCTACGCTGTTAACATGAAATGCTTCTTGTTTTTCAGCACATTGTTGTAATACATCCTTCAGCATTTTATAGAGCATTGCTTTAGTGGAAAAGTGGAAGCCTTTAGTTTATTAAAAAAAGTTTAAAAAAAAAGGAATGTTTGTATTAACTTTAAGCCAGGTTATCAAAAATAGGTGCCCTTTAAACATTTCAGGTGATGTATATTGAAATAAATCATTCTAATCAGTCTTTGCATTTGTTTTTTTTAGGGGCATAAGTATTATTATTATGAAATGGGTAAAAATTCAGATCCCAGAAAAGAAGAGAATGAACATTTCAAGAAGGCGTTGACCGTCCACCCTGTGTCTGATCCTGAGCAGATCTATAGACTTCACAAACACTTCACTGAGATCGAGCTGCGGAACACTTACAAGGAGATCGAAAAACTGCAGGTAACCTTATGATGTTGCTAATGCCAAACTGAGACAAAAAAAATATATATTTATTTATTTTTATTTGCATTTTTATAGTGTTCATACATTTACTAGCCCTAGCCTAAGCTCAATTTGTCTTGGGGCTAGGGCTGGGTGAAATAAATAAAACTCCCATACTAGTCAAACAAACCATGCCTTGGGAGTCAAACATTTTGCTTGGTTATGAAAAAGGTTTTTGCACAAGTAATGTTTTAAATGACCTTAAAAAAAATTATTACTGTAATGGATTCAGTATTACTTCAGTTCAGAGGTTAAAGATCATATAGAGGTTGTTATGGCTTAGCAAATAAGTGATTTTTAGTACAGATAACATGAACAGATAAATAATGGGCATTCATAAAGTTTAGCGAGCGGATTAGTGCAGGCAAAAGTTACGGGCACCTAGGGGTCCTGAAACCAGGAACTGTCTGGAGACGACACAGAAAAGTGCTTGTGTTTCATGTGTTTCCGTTTGCATTGTAACATCTGATAAAACATTACTGGCACACGAAGACATTTTTGTTTACCGTTCTTTTTCCATCTTTGTCGTATTCATCAGCAAAGCCACCTCATACCGGCTGACTCTTCCTTCACTGGCTCTGTGAAACATGAGAAGTCCCACCCTCCTCTAACTTTAGTGTTCACTGATTGGATATTTACCCAAAGAAGCAGTTCTTTGATTGGATATTTGTTTGTGGACAAACTTATTTGCATGTGTTTCCTTCTCTGATGTCTGCCTTTTCACATGCGTAAACTAAATACTGGAGTTGTTCAATTGAGGAACCAAAAAAAAGCCAAACTGAGGAGGGTGTACCGGACAGTTCGGTATAAAACCAAGAATTATAATCCTTTAATATATATTTATTAGCTCCACCCTACTACTTTATTGTGTAAACTTTAATGGTATTAGAATAAAAAAAGCACTTTATTTCTATGAAACTTTCTATGAATTTTGTGATTTTAATTACTTTTACCAATTTATAGAAATACTAGGAATGAAAAACCAGTACACCCTTGTGTGTGCGGTTTTCAGTTTCTCATTTGAATAATTCCTCTGTTTTATTTTTAGTTTCACAAGGCAGAAGGAATAGTCAGCACTATGGGGAGATGGCGGCTTTACTAACGAATATGACAAAGAACAGTAAAACAAAAATGTCTCTGCCAGTAATGTTTTATCAGATGAAATTATGCCAAAAGCAATATATGAAACACAAGCGCTCTTCTGCACCTTCTTCAGAGAGATGTTACAGGTTTCAAGCCCCCTAGGTGGCCGTAACTTTCGCCTGCCTTAAATCCCTCTCTTCCGGAGCTAATCTGCCCGCTGCCAAAGAAGCTCATGTCCACCTTTCTACAATTTTTATTTTTTTTATTGCTTTTTATTTAAATTTTTTTTTGTTTTTGTAAATGTGTCCTGATGTTTGATTTAGCAAAATAAAGGCAATTCTATCAACTGCCCATTAATTTTTTGTTAATGTCATCGTATGATTTTAAAAATTACAATTTACTAAGCCATCAGAACTGACCCCTTCACCTCATGTGAACAGTGGAACTCATGTGAGTGGTAGGGGTAGAATTGAAAACCAGCCTTAATCAAATACTAATTTAAGTTACAAAATGTATTATTATCATCCGCATGATGTTGTATTAGTCTATTGTATGAACATTAGTTTGATATACATGTACAGATGAGGTGATACGATTTCTTCGTTTTCACAGGATGAAATCAAAAATGTGAGTTTGGTGGCTTTTGAGGGCAACCGCAGTTCCCTGTGGCCAGTTGGAATCAATCCACCCTTTGAGCCCAAAACACGATTTGAGGTGTTGCGGTGGGAATACTTTACCGAAGAGCAAATTTACACTTGTATCGACGGGTCTCCAAAATGTGAGCTCCATGGTGTCGACAAGTTAGACGTTGATGATGTAATTGAGATGGCCATGGGCGAACTGAACAAAAAGTACAAGCCAGTCCTCCACCTAAAGAAGCAGCAACTCATTAACGGATACAGGCGATTCGACCCCACCAGAGGGATGGAGTACACCCTTGACCTACAGCTGGAAGTGGTCAACCAAAAAGGGCACAGTCGCTCCATCACCAAGAGGGTCCACCTGGTGAGGCCACTCAGCCATATAGAAATCATCCCAATGCCATATGTTACAGAAGCAACCAGAGTCCACATAATTTTACCCGTCACGCTCCAAGATCGAGAGTATGTTCATCAGTTTTTGGAAGTCTACGCCACAAACGCATTTGAAACTAGTGAGAATGCCATCCTCACCTTCCTCTTTATCTATGATCCAATTGAGGCCCAACAAGTCAGCCAGAATGATATCTTTGCTAGAGTCAAAGCCCAAATCAACGCTTACGAGCATCAGTATCCTGCTGTCAAAATTCCCTGGATCAGCGTTAAAAGTGAAAGTCCATCTCAAATCAAATATATGGACATCATCTCCAAGAAGCATCCGGTTGATACGCTCTTCTTCCTTGCCACTGTGAAAACCAGCATCAACTCGGAGTTCCTCAACCGATGTCGCATGAACTCCATCAACAACTGGCAAGTCTTTTTCCCAATCCACTTCCAAAACTTCAACCCCGACATTGCTTACCACAATCAGCCTCTTCCAAGTTCTCAAGATTTGGTTAAAGAGGCCGGTCTTTTCGATCGCAGTTCTTTCACGGAAGCCTGTTTCTATAACTCGGACTACATGGCGAGCCGTACGCACATGTTTTCAGACGTCCAGGAGAACGAAGAACTCCTGGAGAACCTGGATATATATGACATGTTTGTCAAATACTCTGGCCTCCATGTGTTTCGGGCGGTGGAGCCCGCTCTCCATCAGAAGTACAGCTATCAGGCATGTAATCCTCGTCTTAGTGAGGAAATCTACCAGAGGTGTGTACAAAGCTCCCTTGACAGCCTGGGATCCCGCTCGCAGCTCGCCATGCTGCTGTTTGAACAGGAACAGGGCAACAGTACTTAAACGTAACCCTGAAGATGGAGATATGACCCAGAGGCGGTAACACTAACATTCTCCTGGCGTCCCAATTCTGACCAAATCACATATGCTTGGCCAAAGACATTTTAGGAACAGATAGCAATTTGGGATTTTGCTATTGTTTCCTTTCACCAGATTGATTTATGTTGGCTCTTAAAGCAGACTAGTGTTGTGCCTTCAAAGATATGCCGAAATTTCACAATTGGTTTGTTATTGAGTTATTTGAGTGTTTTAATGGTTGTATAGGACAAATGGTTTAATATGATGGAGGCGTCTCTAGATTCTTTGCTGTAAAAGTGGGTTCAACAGTCCGTTCAGGTTCATATATTTATTGAGCAGTTCAAATTTACACAGCATTTTACCATTAGTGCCAAAGAGTAAAATGTTAGTGCTTTTGAATTATTTCCATTTGGATCCATATGATTTTTTTTTCATACTATGGCGCAACTGGCTGCAAGTTGCTACGTGTAGATAAAAAAATGCTGAGGTTTTCACCCACTTTTGGATGATTTAATAGTTTATGTGTTTAGTTTTGTTACATTTACAAACGTAACCAAAGGCTTTTAACCAGTATTTTATGAGATGTTAAATTACAGTTAGCTTAATAAATATTTGTGAACCTGCCTAAGAAAACTTTGTAAGGTTTTGCACTAATAGACCATTGCAGCTCTGCCTTGTTTATTAACATTGTTGCTTGATGCTTTCGCTGGAGAATCGGTTTGTGACCATTCCTCACATTTAGTTCCTGTACCATAGTGCAATACTTTTCCGTCTGCTTAAAGCCTGCTGATGGATCACCTCCAAATGAGCTCGGTACAGTTCAAAGATGCACTACAGAAACCTCCATATGACAAAAATCACAAACAAAAAAACGTTTTCGTAGGTTTATTCAGATTTGTGTGTTTTATTCGAGCGTTTTGTCTGTGTACTTTTATCCTTCAGTTATTCTTTCTTTGTTCCTGTGTTTAAGGTTTCGTTTTAGAGTTGTGTTGATTATTTATATTTAATAAAATGCAGTACACCAACACAGTCTTGCAGGATTCACAGATTTATTGAAAAAGCTGTGTATTTTTAAACAGAACGAGCAGATTGAAGCTTGTTCTGGCCTTTAGGGGTCAGCAAAGCATCATGGGACGCAGCTGCTTGCAGAAATGTACTTTTCAAAGACTCTTGACTTTTTAATTATGAGTATTCACAATTGTATTTTGTATTATATTGTTGATGATGTTGAATAAAGATTTTATTTTAGGGTTTAGATAAAAAAAAAAATGTATTTTTTTCGCCTTTAATATGCCACAGTTTTTACTAAAAATCAATGCTGAATTTACCAAAAGTACTTTTCTATTCTGTGACTTACTAAAGCGCAATGGCTTATTGTGAAGTGCACAGATTGTAAAAAAAGAGAAGATCCAAACTTTTAAATATATGCTGCAAAATTTCGCTTCTATTTATTCATCCTCTCTGTTCAGCCCTTCACCACACAAATGCACACACAGGCTTTGGGCACACAGTGAACCCTTAGAAGCTCTGGGCAGCTGAATCAGCAGGATCTAATTATATAGGACACATTATACATAGCTGGAGTTTCTCTTCCTCAAGGCTTCGCTGTAAGCTGACCCGTTATCCACACACCCAATGACTTTAAGCAATTTATAACTGTTAGTCATTTCAAACATTGTGATAAATAAATATCTTTGTGTAAAAATATGTGCGGTGTGGAGTAAAACATGCCAGTTTGGGGATTTTAAGGCGTTATGAGCTGAATTTTATGATTATGAACTGTTCACTACGGGTGGCAACTTCGTGTGCACACTCTATTGCACATCAAAAACAAAAAATGTTTAAATTTGTGTTTTTGATTTGCAATAGCATTGTGTTTGCAAAATTGATTTGCCACTGATCCTTTGACATGAATTGCAAAAAAGAAATTACGGAAATTACCTCCTCTGGCACTCCATTCACATGAATAGAATGAATGATTGTGGTCATTATTGGACTGTGAAAATAAATAGAAAATATGACTCCTTGTTTCTATATCCATGCATTGTTTTTTTATTTTTTTATGGAATATCATGCCAAGGATATCATAACTTATCACAGAAGGGTTCCAGTGGGAGGCAACCAGGAAATAGAGGTAAACAACTATAGCACTGATGCGAAACCTGGAATTACTGCCAAGATATTTTATCATTCATGTTGAAAATAACAAAAAAAAATAATTTTCTGTTATTTTTTTGCATTTACATGGGAATCGGTGGCCCATTAGTGCACAACATTGCTACAAATCAAAAACACAACACAAATCAACTTTGCGCGTGCAATGCTATTGCAAATCAAAACACAAATTTAAATATTTAGTGTTTTTGATTTGCACTTGTTATTGATTTTTTTGCAATAGTGTTGCGTAAGTTGATTTGTATTGTGCACTAATGAGCCACCATATGAAATTTACATTACAAAAATATAGTTGCTGTAAATAAATATGTATTTTTTGCTTGCTGTTTAATCCTTCACATGAGGATTTCTGTCTTTTGACCAGTGATTTAAATATTAATGAGCTGAGCAATAAGCTCTGTCGTAGAGATGTAACTATGTGAAAATTGTCAAACCTCTTCTAAACCTTATACACTGTTCCAAAACATTGTGCTTTTTTGTGTCAGAACTTTGAAAAATACAAGCCATATCACAGGTCTTGCATTTCCAACGGTTCTCTTCTTTTTAACAGTAGATGGCACTGATTTGGGGTCTGTAAAGCGAATAAAGATCACCATGCATTTTCTAAGAGACTTCTAAGGGTAAGTACTAATAAAAAATAGTGAAGGCAGAGCTGTGTAGTAAAACTATTTAAAAGGAAACAACACTTTGATTCCTGAAGGTAGCTGCCGCCTAATTGGTCCATTAGCTTGTATCTCAATACATCCAGCTCTTTCTGGTTTCTATGTTCATGACCCCTTTGATTTTAGAACTGCTTTGAGTGGTTTTGCTCATAATAACAGCATTTAAGTATTTTGCCAGATTTAGTGACATAAAGTACATTATGTTGGCCAAAGCTTTTACTTGCTCATGCAAATAATATAAAGCAAATAATAGGCTGCAGACTGCATTTGAGAAAGAATGGTCAATGTATTCCCGCATGGTGCTGTTATAGTCATGAGGTTTCATGGTTACAAAATATTACAGTCGACTCTGTGACCAGTGAAAGCATTGGGAAAGACAGCAACTCTGTGGTAAGCATAAAAATGACATCTCAGGATGCTCCAAGAGTGAATGGGTTACCAACTTTGTTCTGTCAAACTCTACAGCACATAATGTTTGTGTTAGATCTAACACAATCTACACAATAAGTGCTCTTATTTTGTAAAAGACCTTGTTGTAAAGTGCTTCATCATGTACTTCCTGTTCACCTGAGCAAAAATAAGAGTTGATGTGGTGAGCTCATCGTTTTGATAATTCTGTTGATTTTGTTCATAATAAATAAGCTGAAGAAAGTGAAAGATTGAATACTTTGTTTGCCAATTCAAGAAAAGAGGAAGATGCTCGTGCGCGAATTTCTACAATATGTTGTTTAAGAGAGAAAGTAACGTGTTGTGTGGTATCCAATACTTTGTCAGTGCAAGTGCAGGTCTGAAGCCAGACCCTTCTATATTTCAGAGCATCTCTCACTTTAACCAATTCCGAATGAATTGACCCTCAAATTTTCCCTACCCATGTACCACTTAGATCACAAAAAGATACGATCAGCAAGAGGATGTTGGGGGTGTTCACTGTTGGCGCTGTCAGTACACGATCTGCAAATTTCCACGGTTACCCTACATGGTAGTGTCTTGATGATAACACTTAATGGGAACACATCATATCACATTTAAAAACTTAGTACATGAAAGAAAGTTATCGTTTTATGCAGCCATCTTGCAAAGTTTTGACTATTGGGGCATTAAAGCACATTTGTTTGAGCTAACGTTATTTTAAGTGATCGTGGTTATGAAAGTCATCAGTCTTTCTGTAGAAACGAATCATCTCACGTTTATCAGACACAGTAGTGAACTCCAACAATACATTTTAATAAAAGTTTCGAAAAAATTCGGAAAATATTTTAAAGTATGCCATTTGTAGTTTTTTAAGGTGTTCAATGTTTAAAGTCACATTTAATACTTTTTAAAACAGACCCGATAATATATATTAAATGTACACACAGTAAAGCCTTACAGTAAAGAAATTACAATATTGTAAACCACATTTTTTTACTTTTTTGGCGGCACAGGGGGGCAGTGGGTAGCACTGTGGCCTTCCAGGTAGAAGGTTGTCGGTTCGAGGCTCGCCGGTGACCTTCCTGGAAGGAGTTTGCATGTTCTCCCTGTGCTTGCGTGGGTTTCCTCCGGGTACTCCGGTTTCCCCCACAATCCCCAAAAAACATGCGGTTAGGTTAATTGAATAATCTAAATTCCCCTTAGGTGTGCATGTGTGTGTGTGTGAATGTTGCCCTGTGATGGACTGGCGAACTGTCCAGGGTGTACCCCCGCCTCTCGCCCAATGTGTGCCGGAGATAGGCACCGGCAGACCCCCGCGACCCCGAAAGGGAATAAGCGGGAATGAAAATGAATGAATGTAAACCACATTTTTATACTTTTTAACTTATTTCTTGCCATAAAGTGTTTCCATCGCGACAGGGAAACCGTGACGTTTTGCAAATTGTGCAATTTGTGGATCGTGTACTGACCGAAAAAATGATAAAAATTATGGCATCACCCCCTATTTTGCATATGATGTGCATGAAATACATGCCTCCCCATAAATGTTTTCTTTTTTTCTATTCAAGAAAGAAAGTAAACTGAAAACATTTGATGCTGTTGCTGTTACAAGATGAAACACTGATAAAAGCTGTAAAGCTACATTGTTTACGAACTCCAGAATATCACATTGTGCATCCCAAAAGATCGTTAAAATGTCCAATTTTGGCTTCAGGCTTTAAAGGTTACATTTTCTTTAGTGATCCAGAAGGCCTGTGATTTCTTAAGGTATTCAACAGCATCAAAGCCATTAGAATGCACATGGTGTAGTGCTTATAACAAAAAGAACAGAGGCAAAGAAAGTAGTTTGCCAGTATTTTATTAGCAGACTGCCGTGTGTACATTTATCTAATGTGTTCCTCCAGACAGTCCCTCATAACCATAGACCTCGGCTCAAACGGCATGATGAGTTCTGTGGTCTGCTATGTACAGTCCATTAGGTTTTTGGAGTGTACTGAGTAATTAGCCTGATTAATCCTGATGCCTTTAATCGGGTGGAAATCTCAACAGTCTGTTTGCGCTAAATGCTGCTTCACTGCTTTCACTCGCACTCCCAAGACACTAATGCTGGCCAGGATGGAAGAAAGCTCACTGAAAGGAACTTGTCAGATTGAAAGTGCTGGTTTTATAAAAGCACATCACTGCACTCAGATTTCTGAAAAAAAAAAAAAAAAAAGATTTCAATATCAAACTCAATATGATTATTTTCCAAAGATGTTTAATATCTTTAGTGTGCAATATTAATCCTTAGAAGTCCCAGCATGCCCTGGTGTGTTTGCCCATCACACCTACTGTTTTGAACAAAGTAGGAATGATGTGGTGCACCTATTTTTTTATTTTGATTTCAACTATAATATGTAGGTTTCAAAAAGATGATTAATTTTGATATTTTTTGTTTTAAACAAACATTACAAGAGTTTATTAGGGCAATTGTCTTTCAGTTTAATTTTACAGACCCCAAATCGGTGCCATCTAGTCGTGATAAGTGTAAAGCCTTGGAAGTATAAAACCTGTGATATGGCTTGTGTTTTTCAAAGTTCTGTCACAAAAAAAAACACAATGACACAAAAAGTGCTTGGAAAAGAGCATAGGGGTTTAGTGAAGGCTTTAATGTTAATTAATGGAAGCCATTAAAGTTGAGTTAAGACCTCTACACACCAATCCGAATTGACGTTGAGAATCTTTGAGTGGCTTCTCAGCATGGTGCTCTTTGTCTGGGTCGAGGAAATGCTGATGCAATGATGTTTCCTTCTTGAAGATGGCTTTAATTAGTTAGCACTCCGAAAGTCGTTAACACCACTCAAAATTGTTTGAGACATAGCACATGGAAGACAGGGTGGAAATGGAAGAGGTGGTCAGGGAGATGAAGACCAATGGCTATAGGGTTGAGGACCTTTGTTATCAAAAATGGCCCGATAAATATGGGGGCCAGATCTCAACTCCCCATGAGATCTGTCCTGAGATCTTGTTAGCCGGCTGGACAGGCTCATGCTAAGTGGGTTTGGTAACTCAAACTGGCCAGACATTGCGTGGGGTTGTGGGATATCCATTCATGCGGAGAATAGCTGAAGAGGAGAAGCACAGAAGCCTGGGGTAACAAAAATGATTAACACTTTGTTTTCCTGCCTTCTTTGAAGTTCTATGCTTGTTCAGCTTCATGAACTAACCACCTGAAATGGTTTGAAATTTTGTTGAAGGGTCTTTCACTTCAAATTTCAAACCATCTTGAAAGGGTTTAGGTCATATCTTATATATATATATATATATATATATATATATATATATATATATATATATATTTTTTTTTTTTTTTTTTTTTTTCCAATGACAACATGGGGTCAAACTTTGTAAAACTCAAACTCAGAACCTCACAGAAACTACAAACTGACCACAGGTGTGGAAGTCATGTTTCATGAGTGCAAGAACATACCAACCATTGTGCAAAAGTATTTGAACCCAAGGGATTTAATATTTGCTAATGACAAATAATTGTAAATAAATGGGAAAAGGCAATGAAAATATCTTCAATATGAAACATCCTTGGGGTTTGTTAATGTTAATCATAATGACAGCATTTCATGATATTATTTGACAGCTCCCTAGCAACAAAACTTTTTACCCAAGCAGCCACATTTTCGGTACTCTGCCTTAATTTTGTTAAATTATGGAGCAAAAGGGGTTTTGGTATGTATGACTTCCAGTGACAAATGAAACATTATAATGTGACTGACCCATCTATAGCAACCACACTGTTTATTGTAGCAACCTGTTTGGCCGAAGCATAGCTCAGATTTTCAAAATCATAAAGAATTGATTGATTTATATCATTCATGTTTATGTTATGTATGTTGTATTTTGTCACTGAGCCCCCCCAATGCCACTAGGCTGTTATTATAGCAACCAATTGTATATGTACCTATCTCAACCTATGAAAATCATAGAGAAATGGGGGTTGGTTTTTAAATTATATATGTTCAAATGGCACTTTTTTTTTTTTTTGTCAAATGTCAAAACAAAACCCGAGCCACTTGTGTGGGTTGTGGACTCATGCTCCCTCAAAAGCACTGCCAACATTAAAAAAGTGAAGATTGTTAGATTTTTGAGTGCCTTTACTGATTGATAATCTCAATTTTTACCTGTCAATGAATTTTAAAATGTATGTTAAAATGAGCTGCGAGAAATATTTTCGGTTGACAATGTTCAGATTTACCAGACTTTTTTAAACAGGATTTCACCTCTGATTGACCTGAACCCTGATTAAAGTCTCTATGATCTGCTTGAGAGATTTTAAAGAGCGCATTTTCTCAGGGTCAGAGAGTGACCATCTTAAAGAACATCATTAACTTTGATAGTGTGCTTTCAGCTCATTTCAATCAGAGCATGCTCTCACTCTTTGACAGGTCTTGTTTGGAGAATGGAATCATCTGAACTATTTCATGCTTTTCCACAGGTAACATCCTAAAAATGAGCAATGGGCATCTTCTTATTAAGACTTTTATTATAAAGCATCCCAGAAACTGATTGATGTTTTTCTGTTCCTTCCATCTTTTATCTTTCTGAAGCTTTCAGCGCATTGAATGTGTCAGTATAGAGCCTGGGATATCTCATACAAATATTGGCACCAAATAATAACTACATTGTTTATATCACTTTGTCACTGAGTCATTTATGAAATTTCTGGATGAACAATAACTTATTTCTTTGGCTCTAAGGTTAAGGATTTTTATGCAAAAACAATAGAATTGTAGGTTTTATTTTTAAGGTTAAGCAATGTCTACCTTCATTGCAATGTCTTTTTACATAAAATTATCTGCCTAAAATATTTAATAGTAATGCCGTTAAATCATAAGATGAAAATGTAGAATCATTGCAACAAAGTTAACACCCTTCAGATTGAATGACTTTTAATGGAAAACTTGGTAAATATAAACTTAACTTGATGTTATGGGGTCAGTTGAGAATGAGAGTCCTCGTGTTGACCCTCCCGTTGTCTCTCAACCCCCAGCAGTCATGTTACCTTCCAAAAATGGAAAATTATTATGGTCCCGCTCCCTACTTGAAAGACAGGGTTGATTTAGTGCTGCTAATGTCATCAAAATGGTTCCATGCCCCAACAGATGTGCTGTCAGTCAAGACGTAAAATCAGCATTTCAGCTTTTTATTACATCAGCAGTTGAAAATGAATGTTTGAAATGACAGAACAGGAAGTACATCACAAACCGGTAGTGGCCAGCTCTTTTCTTCCTTTGTGCATGTGTATTTGCTTCTCCTCTCTCTGTCTCTCATTCAGGGCTTTATGTCTTTAACTAAGCACAGCAATGTTTAAGTGAAATAAAGCTGTATATTTATGTGAAATTCTGCTGATATTTGCTGTAATCTTGCTCCAGAGTCTTCATTACTTTATTGAGAACAAAAAAAATCTATTACATCCCCATGCTGTTTCAAACCTATTGCCTTTCAAGCACAATTTGAGATATTCAGGATATAAACCAAGAGTACAAAGCAGCACCATAAACACTTAGGGAATTCGGTTTGTCAGGGACAAGAAAGCGTTCAAAAAGTGTTCAAATTCTCATTTTATGCAGCAACAGGAACACTTTCTGTTTGCAAAACAAACAAATGTAGACTTTAATGAATCCCATGAAAAAAAAGTGAATAAAAGTCATTATTTAGTTTATTTTGCCAACAGAAAGGGTTCTTGTCCCAGCGTAACATAATTAACCCCTGAGGAAAAATAAAGCCTTTATGAGTTTGGATCTCTTCACACCATTGTGTTTGACAATCACATCGTGTATTTTTAATTAAGTAGGAATGACGAAACCCAGCTATTGTTTCATTTGTAAGACACATCAAATTAACAAGTGAGAAAATGCGAGATAGTCTTTCAACGATTTGGGTATTACAGACCCAGAAATAGGGACCATCTAGTGGTCAAAAGAAGTGATGACCCTGTACAAGACCTGTGAGACCTTGTTTTGACCATTTGTCTTTTTTAGGTTTTTATGAATTTTTATTTTGTCTCAACACCTTTTGATTTTTAGAATGAAAACAATATTTGTTCCAAATTTTTTCACTTTTTGTAGCAAAAAAATTACAAAATCTACCACTGATTTTTTACTGATTCATTACTTTTTTGATTTGTATGCTTTGTACCATCGAATGCTTCTTTCTATCACTGTAACTGAACCTTTTAATAGCATTGCTTCAAGATTTAAAAAAAAAGATTTGGTACACGTTTTTAAAAAGGATAAATCCAAATGTAAAGGGCACGCTGGCATGAAAAACCTAGAAAGGAAAATCACAAACACCAAAAGGTCATGGTCCACAAATTGGACCAATGCAAAACACCCATTTTCATGCTTGATTCAGATACATTCACCATAAATGATGAGGAAACTAGTGGTTAATTCAGTTTGTGGAACAATCCACTTTTTTTTTTAAATGTTGACTATTTTCCAAAAAAAAAAAAAATCTTTTTTATTTGCATATTTCTCCAGTCTCCCTAATAGGAGGCAGGCAAACAAAGCCCAAACATCATAACTGTCCAAAATTCAGAGCTGAAAAATTGGCATTCACTCACAAGAAGAATCTGAATTTACTGATCTCTTCCTCAAAAATATTCTGTGTGTTGAAATATAAATGAGATGTTTTAGAAATGCAAGAAAAGGAAGACAAATGCAGTCTTTTTGCCAGAAATATTGCTTTTCCATCTGATTTTAAATAAATCAATATTAGACTTGCTACAAGAAACACCATAGCAGACTGAGGGTCATTGTTATTCCACTTGTGCACTGAGGCTACGGTGCAATTGGACATTGTCCCAAACCACAAGTTGCTCCAGTTGGTCCTGCTGTGCTTTCTTTAATGATCTTTCCTTTTTCTGTTCCTCCCTGCTCTCCCATTTTTGTTCCATCATTTGCTTTTTTCCACCTGCAGTGTTGTAGGAAATATAGGCTTTGTCTTTTTGTAAATGGAAGTGTATATTCCTCATGGCCATCTGATGGCACAAATTGACACATAATTTTTTTTTTCTGATTGATTTTTCAACCTGTCATTATTTATTGCAGCCACGCCCATTCAATTCTCGATGAAGCTCAGCTAGAGCCACTTTCACTGTCTCGACTCAAACAAAGGGCTAAGTTGGATTTTCCAGCAAACACTACACTGAAAATAACCTTATTTCTTACCTATTGATGCACATCAGCACCGCAATTTTTGTCATTTTTATAACTTTTAAAATGACAAAACATTTTATGTTAGCGTTCAGGTCAGCAAAATTAATTAAAATCTATTTAAATAAGAAATGCTCGTTTTAGAGGAATAATGCCCCATTATTTAGCCTAATATTAACGTAACACGATAATGGCAAACTTACATTTGATTATGGATTTTATATATATATATATATATATATATATATATATATATTAGCCCTTACTTTATTCTATATTCTTAGCCCTCACTTTCAAGGGCTAAGGGGTAGGGGTGAGAGAAATGGAACTTAGTGTCTCTCTACCCTTTTTATAATTGACCGTTTTCCCTAAACAATTCAAATCGGGAGTTTTAGTCTTAAAGAAATAAACCTTTAAGTTGTACTAGGCAAACTTTAGACTTTACATGGCTAATCTGTAAATTATAGTGCGTCATGCCATCCGTGAAAACTTTTTTTACAACATACATAAAAAAATGATGTAAATTTCCAATATTCTACAGATTCAGAGATGAAACTTTGTCTCAAATAAAAGCACATGCTTATTTTAACAAGTAGACAATACATTTATAATTCAATGATGTATTCACAAGTGCCCTGTACCCAGTTATGGTATAAACCCCAATTTGGCTCACATGGACCAGATAGTGCCTTGTCCATCACTTTTTGGAACAAACTATGAACCACCAACCTTTTCGATCAGTGTCACTAATAAAACATTTATAAGGACATTTATCATCTCTCATTTATATTACATGTATGTTTTTCGACCGTGGGAGTGAAACCAGAGTTTTTTTTCCACATCATTTTCATATCAACTGGTTTTATAGCAGTGAATGGGAAATATTTAAACTCGCTGAATGTGAGTGAAGTTGGTTTCTGATTAATATGCTTTGCACATTTTGCCTTTTGTCAAAGAAAGTCAGACCTTTCACAGCTAAGAACCCTGAGAAAAACTCACAGATCGACTTTTAAACATCAAAACGTATGCACCACTGCTTTAGATCATACGCTTTGTGAGCTGGCTTTATCACTCTTGATCATTCTCCTCATTCAGAAGTGAAACTAGAAACATAGGAATTGTTTTATTCAACACTTGGGGTCTGAAAAAGACTGTATCCTTCAGCTGACAGATGAATCAACAAAACTTTTTCTACAATGGCTTATTCTTGGGCTTTACTGTACAGATATTTGGTTCTTTGTTGGGGAGTGACCTCACAAAAAATGTCGTTACTGCTAATAATACCAATTACCACTCACTTTATACATCTCTATAAATAACATTACAAAATCCACTGATTATTCAATATACTTTGAGTTAACTTAACCAGAATGCATTTGCGATAAAGGAAACATTAACCAGACATGTCCGATATAGATGGGTACATAATACTTTTCTGAAACACCTAAAATATTCTACAACCTCCTGTTGAATTTAGCAAAATATGCAAATTTATTTTGCTTAAACTCTGGATTCTACAAGTAGATGATTCGAATACATCATTTACACTTGTTGATTAATCTGGCTTGTAATATTTCACAGGATGAGACCTCACTGAATAAAACTAACAGCTGACAAAATAGAATGTAAGAATCTAACGCCTCAAATGGATTCCGGCAGATAAAGTGGCTCTAGATGTCATGCAGGCTATGCCTTGATAAAGCACCAAGGTCTCTGAATAGAAATTGTAGTCAGGACTTCTTGTGAACGCAGGGGCAGGAGTTCAGCTTTTCAGATCCACCAGCAGCAGCACAGTGTTCAATCCAAGCTTGCGTTCAGTGCGACGTGAGGGTTTGGAGTTCAACTTTGGCTGTATAGCTTTAACTAGCTTGAGATAAATGCTGAAATCTGAGGGTCTTTCATTAAGCCCGTCTTCAGCACCTCTTTCACAGTCAGCACAGGGGGGTGGTGATTTTAGCAAGCGAAGTCCTCATAAACCCGTTGGTGGCTGCGGTGGGGATGGTGGTGGTTTGGGAGGACAGTGTTGGCATAAGTTCCCTCGGAATGACTCCGGTTCACTTCTCCAGGATCCTGAAAGGAAAAGAGAACACAAAATGCTACATTTTATTGAAGTGTTCATGGAGTGGCTTAATGACATTCTGGTCATTAGCTATGTTTACATCCAAAGATACAAAATAAATTCATGTGCGAAACTGAAATATTTGCAAATAAAGCTCAGTTTCTGTCCTGGAACAAAATACGAAAATAAAAATGGACTTTGTCTTAGAACACCTAGAGTTAGTTCAATGCGACCCTCGGGATGATTTTTAAAATAGAGAGAGGAGAGCGGGAGTTCACTGTGAATAGCATTATAAACGTAATTTGTAATAATAAAATGCTAATGAATTATTTGCTATTAAATAGTTTTTAAACAAGTATTTAGCCTTGCGCATCTCACCTGCATCGTAGGAGTGCATTAATACAACTGGTCTATTTTTTCTCACGAAAAAACTGGTCTATTTTTTCTCACGGTCGCCGGCCGTTTCTATGTACCTCTGGTGTAATGGTGATTTTAGGCACGGGCGAATGTAGCAGCCAACCGGGACTAAACCCTAACCCTAAACTTAACGTATTTTTTGAGTCACGTTCTCTTCAGTTTGTTTTAAGTTACAGTTGATTCCTCGCGTTGTTCCATGTGATTTTGAGAGTAGGACCCAGAGAAGTGTGACGTGGCCAATAATCTCTGGCATGGGCGTCCACCATCCTTACTAGCCCCTTTTACTGCATGCCGCAATTTAGATGCACTTGGCCCTGGCCGGAATTTTTTTTACGACATGTGAGGGCGGTTTAATATTATGAAAAACTTGTGATGAGACGCCACCTAGAAGCTGAGCGAGAGGAGAAGAGAGGGGGAGGGGGGCACAGAAGATAATTCACCTCTCCCAAAGCAGAGAAGATGGGGGATAACTTAATAAGACAGGGACAACTGACTTTGTTACTGTTAGGGGCATGCCCCATAGATGTAAAGGAAAAGGGGATAAACTCAAGTGCACCATCAAACAATGGGTTTTATTAAAGATAAATAAATAGAAAAACACTTAAGTTTAAACTGGTACAGCTAATCAAACTAATAACAGGATTTCATAACAAGAACAAAATTATAAAGACTTACAAAATAAAACCACTAGTGATGGGTCTGGCGACGCCAACATGTAAGTGCCCTTGTCAAGCTTGCGAAGCAAAACCTCATGACGGTGCGCGTATGGCTTTGCGAGTCACGTGACCAATACAGGAACTTAATCAGACAGTGACGCGCCGAACCATGTTTATAAGGAAGTGCATCTGTCAACAGCTGTTTTTACCAAAAAGCGTCTCCAAACAATGATCTTTTGTGGTTCATTGTGAAATTGATTCACTCAAAATTATAGAGCAGCCTCAAGTGAAAAGAAAGGTCTCCGCGGTGTGCGACCATTTTGTTCTCGTAACGTAAACTAAGTTTTTTGTCATCAACGTGTGTTTTTCACAGCTGGAGAAGTTGTGTCAAAGAAGCGGCACAGGCTCAATTTCAAAACATTTTTTTTTTTTTTTTTTTTATATATGGGGGGTTGCAGGTGCATACAATCAGAGCTAATGAGTAGGGGAAAGGCTGAGCACAAGAGGTTCTGGCCAAACTATTAGGGTAGGTAAGTAAGGCCTAACACTTACAAATAACGCACATTTCATTCATATTATTATAAACAATTTTGTGTAAAGTGCTAATTAAAATAGGTAATAAGGATTACGATGAGGTAGAGGCATTGAGGGAGGGGAAATCTGTTGATTGTCGATTACAAAGTTAACACAGCGATGGAGAATAAAAAGATCAAAGCTGTCAGGTGCCCAATATAATTATTTTTCAGTTTATTTCCATTGGTTTTTATGTAAAGCGAAACAAGTTAAAGAAATGAAAGGACGTGTTGGGATGAAGCACGGGTGCCCCCTCTGAATTTGTGCCCACATAAAGCAATTAAATTTTGTAAGCAAAAAATGTCATCAAACATACAGACACACGTAATATACATATATTTCACATATATTGTGCCAAAATGTATTCCACTGAGATTTTCTAACAAGAGAGCCTGAGATGCCAACGTCTGCCACTATCATACTGATTAACTGCAGAATTCATTTCATTCACCTTAGCCTTCATTTCCTCCAGGTTTACAGTGGCAACTGTGCTGGCCTGTTGCTGCTGCTGGATTTGTTTTTTGTCATCTCTTTGTGGCCTGAGCAAACGATCCAACCTGTGCTTGATCACCTAGGAAAGCAAGGAGGAGTGAGGGTGAAGAGGGCAGAAGGGAAAGTAGGACAAACGAGGGCTATAAACATCGTTTTGCAGCACCAGCATTTCTGCTGCTCGGCCGAGGGGTTCAAGCTTATCTGCTCTTTTGGGAAATACTGCTCACTCCGAAGAAAACACAGCAGAAGAGCTATTACTTGGGAAACAGGCAGAGGGCCAAAACAGAGAGCACTTACTTCATAAACATAATCCAGAATCTCCAGAATGGTGAGAATGCTGGCTCCAATGAAAAGACCCATTTGCCCACCAATGTCCCCTGGAAGAAGTAAAAAAAAATGGCATTCTAATTAAAACATTAATATTTGACTAAAACTAAGGTTTTCAAAGTAAAAAAAAATGAAGAAAACCTGAAATCTCATGAAAAGATCTAATCAGCTAATTGTGGCCCTTTAAAATGTGTAGTTCTCTGGGCTACACAACCATGGAGAAGACTCCTAACCTGAGAGTTGCCCAAAAGAAGACAATTGACACCTTGCACAAGAAAGGTGTACAAACAAAAGGTCATTGTAAAAGCGGGGCAGTTCACAGGACTTTGTATCTAACCACATTAAAAGAGAGGAGAATGGAAAGGAAATTGTACAAGCAGTAGAGATAACTCCACCCTGGAGAGGATTGTGAAACAAAACCTATGTATAAATAAATTCACAAAGTGGACTGCAGCTGGAGTCAGTGCTTTAAGAGCCCCCATGGCATAGACCAGGGGTATTCAACTAAAATTTTGTGATGGGCAGATCAATACTGTGGTATCGATATATCGATACTCACCCATCGTTTTTTGGGTATTGATCTAATGACTAAAGTATCGATACTTATTAATACATTATTCAAAACATAAAAACAGGAGAAAGTGTTCTTTATTGTTCTATCGCTACCTTCATTTGTGTTGCTCAGAGTGATCCATTCAGAGTGCGGGAAACCCAACTCCGTCTACCTAGCTAGCATTTTCAGTAACTTTATGGAGGAGCACACGCTTGGCGTCAACAAACCTCTTTTAGGCACTTTCACTTTTTCATTTTTTAGGTGGAATATCATCAGTGTAAATCTTGCCTCTAAATCTCATTTACAGTATTAGGACTGACATGCCTCCTTCTTGGATAAATCTCCCTTACCAGAGGAAATATGTCATATGTGCATATGATAATTATATTTTCAGGGCTTTAATTTTTCTCATAATTTTTAACATATACATTTTTTTAAATACAGTGCACATTAAAGATGTCAGTTTACTGTTTATATCATATTATACATTGTTTACTGCTCTCATTCATCTGATTTACTTTAATGAAGTTCGTTAAAGTTGTTAAAATGGTTATGGTTCATCCATAGAATATTATTTATCTTAGATTTTTTTTGTAGTATTGGTATCATATCGAATCCAAAAAATGTGGTATCACCCATCCCTGCTAAAATTTAATGAGGTCCGGTTTCATATTTTTTTTTAATAGCAAAGGTCCAGAAGATCATAACGTGTAATTATTTGCTGCAAGTTAATATTAAGTAGCTGCATGTAATCAATACTTGAAAGACAAATTAACTCAAATTTATTGTTAAGTAACGTTGAAACTGCACATATTTACATTCATTCGTTTTTCAAACCCGCTTATTCCCTTTTTGGGGTCACGTGGGTCTGCAGGTGCCTATCTCCAGCGCACATTGGCCAGGGATGGGGGTACACCCTGGACAGGTTCCCAGTCCATCACATGGCAACATTCACTCAAACATTCACACCTAGGGGGAATTTTAGATTACTCAATTAACCTGATGCATGTTTTTGGGATTGTGGGGGAAACCAGAGTACCCGGAGGAAACCCACAGAAGCACAGGGACTTCTTTCTGGAAGGTCACCGGCGAGCCTCAAACCGACAACCTTTTAACTGGAAGGCCACAGTGCTACCCACTGCATAATACAAATGTTCAAATATTTTTGCCGATAAGTATATTGAAAATCTTTTTGTCAATGAAATTGAAATGGAACAAAAGTCAGTCATAAAATCAAATAAAGTGCAACTTAAACATCTCAAACATGTTTGAGTCAAAACAAGCTAATAAAAAAGGAATTTCAGGTTGGGTTTAGCCCAAAGTTGAGTGGGAAATTGGAGAGGACAGATAGCCGCTGTTTTCCAGACCCTGTGGCTAGTTGTGATTGACTGATGGTCAGGATTGAAACAGTGCTTCTAAAACTCACCGGCGCCTTCTTGCTGTTATTAGATAGTGCCTTAATTTGGTGGTCACTGTCAGAGTTTCTGTGTGTGTGGCGTGTGAGAATAGTAAAATGCGTGTCATTCCAATGCGTGAGGGTTGAGAACCCTGCATTTGTCGCCTGTTTCTCTTTCTCAATCCTTCCTCCGTATCCGCTTTGTTTTCGCTTGCTACACACAAATTGTCAGCTCTGTTTATTGATTCTTTGTAAGCTCAAACTTTCACTCATCTGCCAGTTCTTCTGAGCTGCAAGATTTTCCGCCTGTTACCAGAAACGATTGGCCAAGCGATGTCACGTGGGGTTGCTTGACTCACATTTAATTGGACGATGCGTTCTCGCATCCCCTAAAAACAGATCACAGTAGCCACACACATTAAAAATATGGCACTCCGCTAGCTCTTGAATCAAATTGTTCGGTTTGGTCTGCAGCTCCGGGCCTGGATCCAGAGCGCGGTCTGCCTGTTAGTGACCCCTGGCATAGACGTATGCAAGAAATGTGTTTTAGGACCATAGTTGTTTTCTGATGAAATTAAATTTGACATTTAAACCAATTTCACAGTCAGAAGACAGAAAAATGATGAGTATCATCTCAATTATATCATATCCACAGTGAAGCTTGGGCCTGGAAGCATTATGCTCTGGGACACGCACTTTATCAAGCAGTAGATGAATAGGCTGGGTATTCAAATATGACAATAACCAAAACAAACAGACAGGAAAAAGGGTGGTACTGTCAGAAGCATATTAAGGTTTTGGAGTGGGCTGAAACTCCTTGTTGAAATCTGATAGATGTAGAGACGTCTGTATGGAGGAGTGGGGCAAACACTTATCTGACAGCATTTTTCTATTGCATTGTTAAAGAAATGTCATACAAAATGGTTTGCATTTTTAAATTAGCACCATGCTGAAAATTCAAAACCCCTCAATGATTTCTAAGTAGGAGAACTTGCAAAACCACAGGGTGATATACATACGCATACATGCTGGTCAAACAATTAAAGAGTCCCTAATATAATTTTCAAATATTTGATTTTTGGGACTCCCCAAACACAGATAAGGTCAAAAAGCACTTTCACGGTCTTATAATACAAATTCATTTTACTGGGTTATACAATGGTTCTAAGAATATTAGTTCTTATACACCAACTCCCATTAAATTATCTTTAGTAACTTTCAAATAGGACTAAAATCAATAGTTCCTAATCATTGCCAGTAGATACCATTGTATTAGACACTGAATAGATATTGGTAACTGAACAGAATAGATAACTGTCTAGTAAGTAACCATAATTATTGAAGACTCAGTAGATTGTTACTAGTTAGTCACTGAAGTTATGCATGAACCATAGAACAGTATTTTAAACTGTTAACCAAAATAATATAATGTAATAATGTATATTCCAGTCAAAGACCAGGTTAAGATTAAGTTTTTTCAAATTTGAAGTTGCTTTATTTAAAACTCTAGGTTGTCACTTTGAAGTACATTTTCTAACTGAAACCAATAGAAATAAATAAAGAAAATCACTCACCTAACAATCCAGCAACATCATATGCTTTTTTCTGTTCTATTGTTTCATAATTTAAAGCTTCAAAGAAAATGTCCAACACAAGGAAGTTGTCTCTGAAACAGAAAAATGTAAAAATATAAATGCAAGCAGTAATATGGGGCCTAGCATGCAGAAGATGAGTGTGAACAGCATCGAACAGAAAAACAACAATTTATGGATAAGCATACTGAAATACAACTGATCAAATTCAAATGGATTGAGCAGTATTTCAAGTGTTTTTGGCACAAACCTTTTGGAACAAAGACTCAAACTGGCCAGACTCAGCATGATGTTAGAACATATTGAAAACAAATTTAAGATTTGATTACAAACTGGTATTGAACTAAGACAAAAAGATATTTTTTATATCTTCTGACCACTAGGAGACACTGTGCTGAAACTTGGTAGCCAAACTCAGATCAGTTAAAATAACTGCTGTCAAAAGTTACTACAATTTACTAAATGTAATTTTGGAAAACAAGGCAGTACTACCACAAATCTTGTTGGGTACCTTCAAAACATGTTAGCAAACATGCAATCAAACTTTTGTAAAGATATGTTGATGCATTTAAAAAAATGCATCTTTTGACTAAATCCAAAATGGCAGATTTTTTAAATGTCAGACATACTTAAAATAGATATGATCCACCTTGCCATCATGGTCAGAACGTATAGAGACTGTATTTAGATGTATTGAGATTTTATGATTTTTCAATGAACAGATATAGAATTATCAAGCAAAAATAATTTTTTGATCTCCTGACCTCTAGGGGGCACTGTGCTGATACTCGGTAGGCAGCCTCAGATTATTGTTATCAGGTTATTATAACATCCTTCAAGTTTGGTGTTGATTTACTAAAGCATCGCTGAGATATAGCCTCAGGACCATTTTAGCAAGTGTTGTCATAATTTTTAACAAATTCATAAACGATTTGTCGAATCAACTTGAATTCCATAAGTTTTAGTCAGCATAGTCAAAGGATAATCTGGAATAAATTTGTTGAAAATTGGATAATCGGTCTTTGAGAAGATTGCAATTTGATGGATAATTCAAAATGGGGCTAGTGGATCTATTGGAATTGGTCAAAGTCAAGAATTAAGCAAAATCATAAATTTTGTCACCATTCAAAAGTTATTAGAATAAACATTTCATAAATCTTGCAATTTTGAGCTAGTGGTGACTGTAGAGTTTGTGTTCAGTCCAGTTTGGGTCCAGTTTAGGTCAGATTACTCACAATGGCCAATGGTATCAGTGCGAAATTTCATAACTTTCCCAGATACAAGAAGAAATCCAATGGAAACAATAAGTGCCTTTGCTGCTTGGCCCTACATTTGTGTGAAAAAAATGCAATACGTTTTTTTTTTTTTTTTTTTTTTTAGACCTTGACTCTATAAAGGTGCCAGACCTGATGTAGTCTTCAGACTTGTCGTATTTTCTTGATAGGTAGCGAGCCGAGCCCTTGCTGGGGATTTTAACCATGGAAAGCTCTTTACCATACCGTGTCAGGTTACAGGGAGTCTCACAGAAACATGTGTCACCTGAACTTTTTTGCATGAGTGCTGCGAATAAAACACACACACACACACACACACACACACACACGCACACAGGTGTCAGTCTGGAGCAGGAGACAGGTGTATGTCTGAGTGTGTGAGAATGAGACAGACAGAGCAGGTGTTCTAGCCACACCTCCCCACACATTATTTATTCATCAAATTAACTCAAAGAGATGACACCAGAGCTACATAATCATCCAGGAGATGCTTGAAACACACTCAGCATGTTGTTAAGAATTAATTTGGCTTCTGAAGGGTATCAGAAAAGCACAAACATCCTCACACACACTTGACCTTGCTGGGCGTAGTAAATGTCATGCTTATGCATTTTGTGCACATATACAAAACCCACCGCGTGTTTATTATCATTAGAACCACGACTTAAAGAACAACATTTAGTGGAGATATAATAAATATTAAGTGAACTAAACCTAACTAATTCTATGCCTGTCTTTCGGTTTTATTTTCATGTCCTTTAAATATATTCTTATATTGTTTGTATCAAGGGGATTCTGTAACACCGTAACAAAAAAACACAAAAGCATTTGTCAATCAAAATGACAACTTATCTGTTTATCGGACCCCGATCAAAAGTTTGCCTCTTAATATTCTGTACGCCCCCTAGCATCAGTGACTGCCTGAAGTCTATTGGGGTAGTTATAATGAGGTTCTTTATCCAGTAACGTCCCATGCACAGCTTCCTGGCTGATTTTTTATCATTGAATGATTTCCTCTAGTAATATTTTACAACATTCATCTTTCAATCAATAATAACCAAGTTTTCTGTGCCTCTGGAGCTCAAACATCCGTAACCCACCTCTGTGTTTCACAGTTGGGATGGTGTTCTGTTCTTATTGACTCCTCTCCAAATGTAGTGATTATGGTTGTGGCTAAAAAGTTAAACGTTGTTCTCTTAGCTCCAAATAGCTTTGTTCCAGAAGTTTGAAGCTTGTCTCTGAGCTACTTTGTGGCATTTAGGTAGGAATGTCTTTCTTTTGGCAACATGACATTTTTCTTCGAGTGTCTCCTTACTGTGCTCCTTGAAACAGCCATGCCACATTTTTTTTATCAGAGATCCCTGTATTTCAGCTTTTTATTTGCGTTTGCTTTCCTTTTCTCATTCAGAGTTTGAACACTGCTGATTGACATTCATAGTTCCTTGGATATAATTTAAATCCTGTTTTTGTCCTCTTCTACCTTTTCCAGTAGATCCTCTTTTCATTTCCCTATCACCAGTGCTTAATTTGTCCATGAGGAGGTCCTGGAGCACCATGCGGTTTTAGCTGTGTCAAAGGAGAAAAAAATGTCCTGGTTCATGGTTCCTCTGAAAGTTTCTGTCAGGGTTTAAGGTTTTAATTTTGGCCACTTTAATATTTAAAAAACAAGTCAGTCTTAGAGCTTTCTGAACTTTTTTTTTGTCAGTGTTCTGGTTATATGACCTATTTTTAAGGTTAAATTACCAATTTTTTAAGGATTAAAAAGGTCCTGGAGACTCATGGGAAGGTTCAAGTTAAATGCATTTATTTCTGTAAAAAGTTTTTGAACAATACCACCTGTTCAGGTTTTTAGGTTCAATTATTGTGTGTGTCGATGCTACCTAAATTATCAAAATGCAACCAGGGATTTTAAAAAATCACAAATTTCTGATGTAAAAAAAAGTAAATATAATAAATTCTCTCTGTGATCAGTGGAGTGTGGCTTAATTTTGTTCATATTGGAGCATTTTAGATTGAAGTTATTAACCCTTTTCTGGTTTGGCACTATGCAGACTTGGCACTAAACCTCTCTGTCTCACTGGGAACCAAAAACATTTCATTGATTTAAATTTCATTGATGATACGCAGTGTGATTCCGGATTCCGTTTGGAGGAACTTTGGCCTGCTATATTGAGTCATGTGATGTGTCTTGAGCAACCAGATTGGCAATGCCAGGTCCGTGAGCTTTTTTGATCACTCAGTATGGTGCAAATGTACATTTTTAGGACGCAAGTATTGCTTTAATGTAGATTAGAGAGCATCCTGTTAGAATTTAGATAAGTTATACAGTAAATTGTTCATTCATTGTTTTGTGGGTGGGCTCATAACGCACGCAATCTTGTGCTATGAAATACTGCGTTATTCAGGAGTAATGTGTCCGCGGTTTTAGCGTGATCCACACACACTGCAATGTATTTTTGTGAATGTGGAGGAAGACATATTTTGACAAAAATAACATTGCAGCTTGTATGCTACTTAACACAAATTAAACACCGTGTTGATTGTCCATTAAGATTATTCTCATGGTTTTGAGCAGTGAATCCTGAATCTGTGAATCTACAGGAGCTTTGTGGCCACCATATGATCTGCGGAATCTACTTTTTCCTGTTTGTGGTCCGGCTAACCCACTGGTTAAAAACACAGTTTTGACTCTCTTTTTACTAGAATGCCATGGTAGCTACCCTGTTATTTCTGGTTACTTCTTGAATGCTCATCCTTGACGGCTTTTAATAACTTTGCCCCTTTTTTATTTCATATTTTTCTGTTTAAGGTCCGTCAGAAATTGCCAACCAGGCATTATTTCAAATAGAAATTAAACAATTACAAAAATTAGATTTTACAGTTTCTGTACAGATTTGGACTAACAGGGAAGGTATGAACACAGTCCTGGTAAAAATTAAGCACTATCCTCACGCTATATATATTGATGGTAATAATCCAGTACACAAAATTAAAGTAATTTGTGACTAAAAATGATCAGTTGTTTTGTGATCTATGTGAAAAATCTTGGATCATTCTAAGACATCGAAAGGTTTTATAAACCTAGTCTGCATGAGTACAGATCTATCTGGATTTAGATCATCTCACCGTTAAATGGGGTCGTGTTTCCTTTTGACTGCAATTTCTGGCTGATTAGATAAGAACTATCATAATTGTACAGATAAATCTCTGAGCAATCCTTCATGCGCTGCTCCATTTACAAGTGTCATAAAATCAGTGCAACAAGACACCTACAGTGTGTGATAAAGCCATCAGGGTTCCAGAGAGTACTGTGAGGCAAGAATATTGAATTTAAATGGTAGTTCAACAAGCGACAGCTGTCTAACTCTGCCCCGTTTCTCTCGAAATGTTCAGCTCATCCAAGAGGACAAGTTTGAGAAGAGAAAGTGATTATAGTTGAATACTTTCCTAAATGCATCGGTTCTACGTAACTTTGTAGAATGATTGTTAAATGAGAGAAAAGAAGTGTATGATTTAATTAGTGCAATATCCCAAAGTATGATCTCAAGAGCAACACAGAGCAATCCTTTCAGTGAAATGCAGTTTTAGAAAGCGCTTGAGTTGCTCATTTCTAGAATTCATTCATTTTCCAACCGTTTATTCCCGTTTTGCGGTCAGAGGGGTCTGCCGGAGCCGGTATTGAGTACTTTCTTTTTTTTGCATTTCTGCTAATTTTTGAGGGTCTGAACTTGCTAGAAAATTCACCGAATGTGAATCAGGCTATCTTCCGTCCATTCCATATCCGTTGTTAAATAAAAAAAAAAGGATTTTCGTTTTCCGTTTTTTTAGTTTATAATTTCTTCATGATATGGACAAAATCATGTTTGAACTACCATTTCTCACCAGCATTTACAACGGTCAACAGCAGAGGCAGCAAAGACACTGTGCTATGGGGCTATCATGTTAACTGGGGACGATTGTGTGCACGATCGACACATTTACCTGATTTTCAAGCAGATGTTTGACGGAAACTGATTTGCCACAGTTTTTCTTCTGAAGTTCCTGTAATGTCACTTGACACACAGATACGTAGACTACGTTCAAATGTTACTGCAGCTTTACTGCTGAAATGTACCTGTACATGTGATATATACGAATTGTTCAATAAAAAACAATGCTGCAATGCTTACTTCTGTTTCTGGATTATAGTATTTACAATTGCAGATATTATACAACATAAATATTTTTTGACAAACTGTTAGTGTTTGTTGCTTTAAATTATTCACGTAGTTGAATCACAACATGGTAATGCTATTAAACAATTCTGATAAATTAATAGAAAATTGCATAAAAGCCCTTATAGAAAACAGGTGAGATTTTTCCAGATCCATAACACCAGCGTGTGAACTTTGGGTTGCATTGCGTAACATTAGTCGAGAAATCAAAATGTCAGATACAATTTTTAGGCCAATATTCTAAAATCTTTTTTTTTTTCTTAGAAAAAACAATCTGTTTTTGTAGAATAGAAAAACTGTTTTGAGTAAATATAAAGCAAAAAAAAAGCTAAATTAAAAAAATTATAAATTATTATATTTTGTTTTCCAATTTTTAT
Organism: Danionella cerebrum; assembly: GCA_007224835.1. Classification (NCBI taxonomy): domain Eukaryota; kingdom Metazoa; phylum Chordata; class Actinopteri; order Cypriniformes; family Danionidae; genus Danionella; species Danionella cerebrum. Next base: position 560,071 of record SRMA01026893.1, read on the forward strand.
TTTAGAAAATGGATTTGGAATGGACGTAAGATACAATGAAAAATTTGGCATACACTTTGTCTGATAGGGTTTCAAAAAGTAAGTGTTGAAAAATTGCTCTTTAGTGCCATCTAATTTATTTCACATAATATCGGTGCACATGTGTAGGGTACTGAGACTTAATCATAAGTAATATAGATTGCGTTTCCAAATTATACAGGAAAGAGGTTATTTTGCAATAATGGACACTTTGCTGTGTCATACTTTAAACAACTTTAAACATTCTTTAAACAACATGCGCACAGAGCCGATCGAAATAGGAAATTTTGCCATAAACAGGAAGTTGTTAATAACTCAGCCATCCAATGTCTGATTGAGTTCAAACATGTCATGTGTGGTAAGAGTCCATGTCCACTGTGTGCTACAATCAATTGTTTATTTGATGTCTGCGGGTCTCCGTTAGATGCGGATCGGGTCGATGCATGGCGTTTCGATCAGCTCGTGGTTTGTGCTCTTTCATCTGTATTGTATATGCCCTCCCATGTAGCAGATTTTTATTATAAAGTGTACAACACCTTTATTATCCCGCATAAATCATTGGCTGTATGTGTGTGTATATTTGAACATGTATGAAGGAATGTACAAACTGCAAGAACTGTACTGCATGAACTACAACAAACTTACATTGTATGTTCAGGTAGGTATTCTTTCTATTCTTCTCACTCCTGAACCTTTCCCCCTCACCTTCCACAATCCCTTATTCACTCCCCCTTTCAGTCCAATACCGCCTTGTCCTGACTCAATTAATGTAAACTGCTCTGTGGGAAATACAACAAATAAATATCTACATACATTCCATGCTCCAATCCTGAGGAGGAAACACCACACCAGGTGTTTCTACTCCCCTGGAGGTAACAAAACTTTCCAACTCAGCGAAGCATCTACTCTCCCATGTGATGACTAAGTGTCAGTTATAGCACCACCTAGTGCCAACAAGGCATTTTCCCATTTTATGTAGTTTAAACCGCTATTTCAAACTGTTTAAATATGGAAAACTTTTGTAATGGACCAAGACCTACAAAAAAGTTTCCAAGTCAGTTATTTAGAATTTTCTTGTAAAAATGTGTACAATTCTTGACCTTGTACTAAGAGATCAGGAGTGATCGCCATTAACTCTTCAGTATTAAATGGTTCACAGTTGGTGAGCTGCTAAATTTTGATGTTTTGCCATGAAGCAAGAAGTTGTTATAACAATGTCTGATCGGGATCGAACTTGGCAAATGTGTTAAGACTCGATTCCTTTACACATCTCTATAGTAGCCTAGATTATGAGTTATAGCACCATATACTGGCCACATGGAATATGCCTTTTCTTCTGTTTTGAAGTAAATGTTTGAAACACTTATGATAGGGATTAAGTTCTACAAAAAGTAGGTTGTGGTGAGTTGGAGTGAGTTTCAAAAACGTACAGGAAGTCAATTATTTAGTTTAATATTTGCACATCTCATACTTTAACAAACTCATAAAGATAATAAACTTTGGGTATTTAAAGACAAAAGTGCCTTTTTTGTCAGGATTCTGTTGTTAGGACATGTGACTAGCACAAATAAGATCCGACTTGTTTTCCAAGAATGGAAGACCAAGGAGTATGATTAGTCCTCTGAAGGATGTCTGTGCAGCGGAGAACATTGGTCATCATAGAATGCCTGAAAAAACCTCTTGCTCAGACCATGTGTCTTTATCTGGAATTTAATTATTTGTGTCCACTACCTCAAGAGACATTACACTCTGGGGTGAGCAAAAATGAAAAATGCTTGCTTACCAAGTGCTTTGTCCACACATTTGATATCGCTGGGGGTACAGAAATCAGCATCTCCTGAGAAACAAAATACATAATGACTCTGATCAATCACAAGCGAAACGATTGCTGTTATTTCCCCGCCAGCCATAGAAGAAGAAGCACCAGCACGTGAAAAAGAGACAGCACAGCGCTGTTTTGTTATTCATCCTGAAATGATTGAAGGCAGCATCTGAATCACGAAGATGGTTCCCTTTTTCTCATGACTATCAGTCAAGGCCTAATTGCACATAAAAACAACCACATTTCTTAACTCTTTAGAAGACAATTTCCATTTAAACACAATCCGTTAATGCTTCTGGAACTCTCTCCCTTTTTAATTTGTATTATGGGAGATATATTAAACTAGAGATCCAGAGCTTCCATTAGAGTCTGGCCTCTAACAGTAACGCCACCGTGAAAAGCCAAGCTGATAACAACTCAGGTGTGCTGGAGTTAATTAGAAAAGAGCTTTCAAAGGACAGAAATGTCCTCAATCTGTGAGAGCGACGTTTTTAAAATAGCCCGCTTGCGTATTTCCTTGTTCTATTTAGATTCCAGGAACGTCATGATCTCATCATTGGAATCATTTACATATTTTCTTTAGTTGAAGTGAATGAACGATGCAAAGCTCCTTGTGTTATGTGACTAGACAGTAAGTTAATTTAGAGACTCACGTTAAGCTTTCGGCTCCATTGCCTGGAGCAAATTGGATGAAGAGAGTTTATTCATTTAGTATTTTAGCAATTAGCAGAATCCATTAGCAGGTTGATTAGGCTGAGTGGGGAATGAAAGCGGCAGTGTAGAGTTACCGGGCATGTGCACCATCCTGCAGTTGCACTCGCGCAGAACCTCGAGAGTCTCACAGCGCAGACGGCAGGCGCTGATACTGTAGCTATCATAACCCGGGATCATCTGCTCGCTGGTGGAACGGCAGTTTCCCCAAGGTTGAGGCAGGTAGGTCAACTGCACACAGAGAGTCAGAGTGGTGAGGGGAGATAAGAGAGGTATATAGAGAATGCAAGAGCAGGAGAATGACCATTTTAAAAAGGGATTGAGAAAAACAGAAAAGGTTAAGTGGCTATGTTTCGTCGAAAACGATTAGAACTTTTTTGAAAAATGGAATAGAGTATGGAATTCATTTTCTGCCGATAAAACAAGCGCAATTTCAGCAAATTTTTTTAAAAGTAATCCAATGTCCATATGTATCTGTCATTTCAATGCTGGCTCCAATAAAAACCTTTAAAAATGATTTTAAAAATTTTGTTATATTTTAATTATTTAATTTAAGATGAAAATACAGTTCTTTATAACCGCACTCATTTAACGGAAAACCCAAACCGAACATTTATTACGAAGTCTTATGTTTCTGCATGGAATATACAAATTAACTTGTAATTGTAAATGATGAACCATAACCCAATACAACAAATATTTTCTATAATGTGTTAAAACAAAAAAGTTTAATATCTTGTCATTGACATATATCTGAATTTAATTAAATGTGAGGGATTACAATTTGACCAATACATGAAAGAAAACCTTTACTGATATATCTCTGGCCCAAACCTGGTTTCTATTGGCGGAGACCTGGACTAAGATCTTGTGCTTATTTTATGTTAAGTATAATACATCACTCTTTTTTTTAACCTTGTCCTGTCCTGCTTAGGAGCCGGACAGTTTTGTGTGAGCTGGACAGTTATCATTTTTTTTTTCTAATGGACCAGTTTGCATTAATTACATCAGGACAGGAGGGTGTGAAAATACATAAAACATCACTCTTAATGTTTGTAGTCCTGTGTGAGGTGTATACCCATGGTTTCCTCAGTGATGGATGGCATAAGTTCCGCCAGATCGAGATGACCCTAAATACTATTAAAAGACTATTTATGTTTGAATAAAAAGTTAATGAACCGTAAGTGCTTTTGTTTTTCTTTGTTTTCATAACTTTTTAGATTCTTTCCATAGTTGGACATGAAAATATGTGTGTGTGTGTTTTTTTTAAGAAAACAGCTGGCAACATAGTTTTAAAATGATCTTCTTTAACAAGCGTCGACAAAACTTTTCATCTCATAATTAGTGTTTGGGCCAGTCACTTTCTTAGCTCTAAATGTGCCTTTCACACTTGGAAAAAGATCCGCTTCTGGTAATTGGTCTGTTCTCTGTTGGATTCTGATTTTTCTCTTAAGTCTCACAAGCAACAGAGGGATAATTTACCAAATCTATGCATGTGTTTGCACCCTAACGGCAGCGATGTTTCAAACGTTGAAATATCCTGAATGGAAATTGTTGGTGATAACGAGAATTGCTAAAGGGAAAGGTTGTACCCTCTGCTCTTGACACGAAACGAAGGTCTGGAATCCTGGAGAGACACCAAATCCCAGCTGATGAATGTAGGGCGGCTCATCCTGACTGTGGATCTGAACACGGATTCCTGCCTCTAAAGATGTTTCATCTGCTCACAAACAGGACGAGGACGAGGCAGATTCAAACAGCAGAGCAGACTTTTTTTTTTTTTTTTTTTTTTACAACAATAGACTTCACATTATATCACAGTTTCAAAAAAAATGAACAGAAACATTTCATTTAAATATATTTTCCTTCAACAGATTGCACAGACACACTACTGAACACTGGAACTTATGCTACAGTTTTTGCAGATGAAATCATATTGGTGCGACTCACTTGTTTCTTTCCAAATAGGCAGATATTCATCCTGCTGGATGTCCAACATGATCTCCAGGCCGTTTCCCATCCCGCCTTGCTTTGTCTTCTTTGAGCTGGTCTTGTTTCCATTGAAAGTGTAGCACTTGCCATATCTTGTGTAGACCTGAGAGAGAAAATTCAGACGTAACTTTTAATTCTGTTTTTTGTTTCTAAAGCAATTAATAGCATGAACTAGAGCTACAGTAAAATGATTCAATTTAGATTTAGACGAGCTGTTCCTAACATATTATATAATGCTTGCATTCTGTGTTTACCTTTGATGTGACCAATTGATTTAATTAGAAAATAAGAGAATGGGTCATAGATGGGTGGGTTGAGCCTAAATTAACCAAACAAGTATGCCTTCTTGGAAATATGCATTCATTTTCCAACCTGTTTATTCCCGTTTTGGGGTCACGGGGGTCTGCAAGTGCGCATTGGGCGAGAGGAGGGGGTACACCCTGGACAAGTCACCATCGCAGGGCAGAAACATGTATTCATAAAATGAAAATGTTATTAAATAAAATAAATCACACTACAACACATTTGCTTCTAAGGTTTAAGGGAAGGGTTAAGGATCAGTCAATTTCAACTATTTTTTCTCAAGATTACAATTTCTCCCAATTTCAAAATGTTCAGACCATGGAATTCACTTTCCAACCTGCTTATTCCCTTCTGGGGTCACAGGGTTTTGCGGTGCCACATCGGGCGAAAGGCGGGGGTACACCCTGGATAGGTCACCAGTCCATCGCAGAGATTTATCATTTTGAACTCTTTATATATTGCTTAGCAAACTACATTACTAAAATAGAATTTAATGATTTGATTAACAAAATGTTTATTTAAAAAAAAACAACAACAACAAAGGTACCCAAAAATGTGTTAAACGTCAACACATTCAATTGTAAAAGTTACAAAAATGAAACATAGACATTTTCTTCCATTTTTTTCTCCACCAGGAAGTTCAGCTCTCAGGGTTTTGATGCAGGAGGCACAATTATAAACACACAAAAAAAGTTTGTTTATGATATCATGTGTATTAAAATGATCAATAGCCTGATTTAAGATCTTGCTGTTTCTCTTGTTCCTGTGCCGACACATTTGTGTTTGTGTGTGAGTGTATGTGTTTTTTTTTTTTATTTTGCAGGGGTACATTTTTATTTTGCAAAGCATAAGAAATGGAATTCAGATATTCTCTACAAATGTCCAGGATTTTTACAATCCACTTGCAAATAGACAGGACATTTCTCATTTAAAATTCCATGACTTTTCCAAGTTTTCCTGGACCGTATAAACCTAGTCTATTTTCTGTCTCAACTCCATCTCAAGATTCCAGTAATCAATATTAATAATCATCCAAAAACAATTTGTACTTTGGATGCAGAGTTCTGAGGCATAACAAAATAATGAAATGGCTTCCCCTGTGTATAACTTATCAAAGAAAATACATTTATGCTGTGGATAGTTTAAATGAAAACTATCTCCAGAATCACAAAAATATTTTATTCAGTTTAGTAACACAGAGATGTTTGAACTATTTAAAGCAACATTTCTGAAATAGCCTTTGAAAAATGAAGTTTGGAAATATCACCACACAAGTCTAGAAAGGGTCGACTAGAAATACAATACCTGAGGATAGGGAGCAGATAAGGTCAACCAAGGAACTTTTACTGTGAGACTCACCTCAAATAAAAAAAAAAGTTTAATAGTGCTGTAGCGAATGCACACACTACCAAAGTCAATTGTCAGTAAACATTGTGTGTGTGTGTGTGTGTGGGGAGGGGGGGCTGGGGGGAGGGGCTCATAATACATCATAGCTAATATGACCACTATATTTTTTCACATATAAATATCTTGCCTGGAATATTTTTTTTTGTGTAATTCTGAATCTTAAATTTCCAAATATACATATGTCCTATTCGAAGTTATGTTAAAAATATATATTTATATTAATTTACTGCACCAATATCTTAAATTGTCATGTTATGACCTGAAAGTGTCACTTTCTATTTTCATATAAAGGGAAAAAGCAGAACGTATTTTGCTCGGCTCGCTTTCTCAAACATTTTAATCATTACTTTTTGATATTTAACATTTCCGTGTGGAAATGTGGTACTTTGTTTTATTTTTCTAAATCATCATTTAAAGGTTCTAATAAACCATATAAACCTTATTTAATTCTATTAAAACTTACAAAAGAACTTTATGGATCCTATCTTCCTTTTGTTCGATTGATATTTACATGAATTACCACAAACAAAGCTGTTATTGTCACAATTGTGAGCGTCATATCTTTGGATCAAAAATCTACGTAAAAATCTAAATATACACCTCCTTTGGTAGCATTTTACTAGATGTTGTTGTCAGAGGAACAACATTTAAGTATATTCCTTTACAAATAATAACTTTTTTTATTTCTCTGTGACACACAGACATTCAGAGTTGTGTATAGATATACAGTGGTACCCCGAGATACGAATGCTTCGAGTTACGAAATGTTCGAGATACGAAATGTCTCGCGGGGAATTTTTTTGTTTCGAGATGCGAAGAAAAATTCGAGAACAACCGCAAGCAGTTCTGCTGAATTTTCTGCTTGTTCTTATGACGTTGTGTTGCGCTTCCGGGTCCTGACACTCCTGTCTCCCAGTGGAAAAAGGGTCTGATGCGCTTCAAAACACAGCAAAATATTATGTATGGATTAATAATAATATGCTATAACAAAAGTTAGAGTCAACTAGAAATAACGTTTTTAACGTGGAAAGTGCTGTTCTGTAGCACAAGTTAGAAAAACCCAGTGACACAGAAGCTCTCTATCTGTCTGCGCTTGTGCTTAACTTTCATACGTAGTGCCGTAATGTTTTCTGCATTCGTTCCCCCTCCTCCAACACATCGCTTCATTCAAGGTAAGGTTTCACATTTGTGTATATATTACGTATTTTGTGTGTGTTTTATTGTCATTTATTACATTAACAATGTGTAGATTTAAGGATTGAAGAAACACTACTTGATTTTTTTTCTGTTTTTTCTTTTTTTTATCAACTTATACAGTTGTTCCTGAGAACCCTTGCAAAATCTGTAAAAACTTGTAAATAATAGCTCTCTTAGAATCTTTTCAAATAAATAAATAAATAATATGGAATAATATTCTAAATATGAACTCTTTTGTTAGATAAATAACAGAAGAGTCTCACAAGGAAACTAACTCAACAAACAAAAAGTATCTATACTTTTCTACTTCTTCCTGCAAGGAGCAGACCCGCCCACAACGCAGCCTCTCTGTAATTATGTCGCGCAACAAAGTAGTACTGTAATATTGTGTGTAAAGCACCGGTCAATTTACATACATGCATAATGGTCCTATGAAAAAGAGTGAACACCGGAGATTTTCGTGAATTTATAAAACCTGCCCACACTCCCCAGACTGGACGTGAAAAGTGGACATGTCTGAAGAAAGGACGATGATTGGTCACCCTATTATATTTTGTATAAACCAGTGCATGAATAAGTTAAATTAGACTTATATTTTAGGCAAGTGCTGTTTAACTTTAGCAGTTAATACCAGACGGTCGAGTAGAAAAGCAGATTGTCTGAATTAAAAAAAAAACCCAAGCAAAGAGGTTTCATTTCACAGTTCTGCTCTGAAACGCTGGCTTTCAGAAGACAGTCCACTTTGTGTTCACAGATGAATTCGGGGAAGGGCAGCGGAGTCGTTCACATGCAGTGAGGGAAATGACTGGTTGAACAGTCTGCCTCATTTCTCTTGCTGGCCTGCGTTTCTCAGATTGATGGAGCTCTCTCTCTCTGGATACAATTCACATGGAGTCAGCACAGGTATACTGTCCAGCTCAAACAAAGCCAACCGTCTGTCTCTCTATGTGTCTAAACCTATTAATGACACACAAACCTGGAGCATCTTACCACAAAATTGTATACCAAGCATCTGAGAGATTCTTCTGATACCAGAGGAAAGGCACATGGAAGCCTTAACATGGAAGATGAGTCACTGGTATATACAAGGGAGTTTAAATTCAGCATGTGTTTGGAAAGATTGAGCTACAGGCCTCACGAGAAACAGTGAGTGCTCGAGAAATGTTTAATGTATACAAGTTTAAGGTCCAGTCATCCCTGGATCCTATACAGTAAATCATGGCGTGTTCAAACAAGGTGGTTTGATTGACAGGAAGGTGTCCCCAAGAGGTTTGCCTGAAAGGTAGCAAAATATTACAGAATCTCACTGATGAGTGAGCAAAACTGCCACATATGCCAAAAATGAGAAAGACAAACCGAGAAAAGTACATAGTAGGATTTTAAAGGTGGAAAATAAAGACTTTTAAAGATTTTCTATGGTTTGAGATGTGGAGACTGGCTAGTCCACTCCAGGATTTGTTTCTTTTGAAGCCACTACTTCATTGTTTTCCCTCAAAAACTCAAGATACATGGTGACCCCATTCATCTTTCCTTTACACGGTTCAATCATGATACATTTGCAGAAAACAGCCCCAAAGCATGTTGTTTCAACCCCCATGTGGTAATCTTTGGATGTAACTCAGCATTCTTCCTCCTCTAAATATAACTTCATGAGTTCACGTATGTAAGTCTTGAAAAGTCTTTCTTAGCGGGCAGTCGTGGCCTAGTGGATAAGGTGATTAAAGGGAGATCAGAAGGTCGCTGTGTGTGTGTTCACGGTGTGTTTGTTTACTGCTGTGTGTGTGTGCAGTTGTATGGGTGAAATACAGAGCACAAATTCGTGTTATGGTCACCCATACTCTGTGCTAATGTGACCGGGTGCATCACAGACTTTGTTGGGAGTGACATTGGAACCAGCCAACCAGCGTTCATGTTCGCTGATGTTGTCATTATTGAAGGTGTGAGCGGCAGCATGAGCACGGCTGAGCACGCTGCATGAGTGGCTGGGTTTGTTGGAGTGACAGGTGTGAGGTCCAATCCGCTTAGCACGTTCTGTACTTTAGCCGCTATGGGTTCTCTGGAGCTACGTCATAGACGGTGCCATCCTCCTATTTTCGGATTGCGTGTAGTGTTGTTGACGGTTTTCCTCTATCGGCGTGTACAGTGTTTAGCTCAAGGTAACTGCTGTGCGAGTGTGGATAAGTTCACAGTGATCACTCCTGAGGGTAACCCCAGCTTTATATCGTAGTTTCTTCTAGTTGTTTTAATTAGACCATTTGCAATTCCTCTTTTAGAACTGTTTTAGGACTGTTGTGATTCACTCCTCTCCAGATGGTCACCTGCTATGGACTTGTGGTCTGTTGATTGTGCCATTTTAGTAAAATAAAGATTATTGATTGTTCATGCTGTCTGCGTCTCCTGCCTGCTCCCTTAGATTATAGAGAGTGAACCTGTGTGTGTGACCTTGAAAACCTGCTAGGAAGCATTACACTGAGATCTTTTTCCTGGGATTTCCCAGGTGGCGTTATTGGCAACTGCCATTAAAAGGAAGCTAAATTCTGAACCACTCGGGCCCTCCTGGCCCCCGTCACACTTATGTCGTTTTTCACCTTCCTAATGTTACTTTCACTTACACAAACTAGCCTAGTGTCAGGTTTACAGTCACTACAGGCTGTTCACACTATTCAATGTATACACACACACACGCACACGCGCACACACGCACACACACACACACACAGTGCCTTGCGAAAGTAACCGGCCCACCTTCACTGGCCACATTTCAGGCTTCAAACATAAACATATAAAATATTATAAAAGATTATAAAATATTTTTTATAAGATATAAAAAAGTCCTTGCGCTCCATTCTTTCTTTGAAGAAAGTGTGCTTTACGGGACTGATACGTCTTAAAACACTTTGAACCAATTTTAAATCAAGCAAAACATTATGTATAGATTACCAATAATGTGCTTTAACAAAAGTTATAGTCAAGGCGTCGTAAAAGAAATTACGTTTATAACGTGGAAAGTGCTGTTCCGTAGCGCAACTTAGAGAAACCCTGTGACGCATTCTCAGAAACGTCTCTCCATCTGTCTCCGCTTGTGCTTGAAACCGTGTTGGTGTTTGTAATTCTCGAAAGCTAAGTATCATACGTGCTGCCGTAATGTTTTCTGCCATCCGTTCCACCTCCTCCGACACATCGCTTCACTCAATGTAAGGTTTCACATTTGTGTACGTATTACATATTTTGCTTGTGTTCTATTATCATTTATTATCATTTATTACATTAACAATGTGTAGAATTATACGATTGAAGAAACGTTACTTGATTTTTCTCTGTTCTGCCATTTTTCATCTACCTATACTGTTGTTTCTGAGAGGTGTTGCATGTAACAGTTGCTTCGAGATATGAAATGTTCGAGATATGAAAGCCACCCTGGAACGGATATATTTTGTATCTCGGGGTACCATTGTACTTTCAATAATGTTGACGTTTGTGATTATTGAAGATTATTTTATAAAACATTTCTCTCTTGAGTATACTCCCTTAAAATACTGATCGTTGTGAATGGTACAAAATATAGAAATATAGACTATTGAGGGTTGCTGATGCCTTAGGTGCTCGATCCCTTTGATTGCTGCTCGCAGCTTAATTTTTTATTTTATTCCTAAACTTTGGAAAAAAGTGTTCCTATACTAGCTCAACCTGTTAGAACTTAAATTAAAAAATCCACACGAACCACTATCTTAAAGCTTTTAAAGACACTAAACATTTGATTGAGATGAAACTTTGATTCTCGTTAGGTTCCATCAACTCTGCAGCTATGTAAGGTTTGTCTTTGGCCACTTGAAACATGTTTCATTTACTGTTTAAAGCCATGAGCTCATTAAACAACTTCCAGTATCTGTTCATAAGCAGCTTACCCCTCATGCACACATGCAGAAAAATGAGCTGGATGTCGAGGACTTATGAAAAGCATTTTACACTTGTTCGGAGAGGATTATCACAGTTCTTTATCTTTCCACACCAATCTGAGATAGCAAAGCTCACAGATCTAATGCAATCTGACACTGTAATGGCAAGCTCCAGCACAAGAGCTTGTCTCTCAAGTGAGAAAAGCCCCTCTTTTGTGATTATTCATGACCAGAAAAAACATTGTGTAATTGCAGAAGAGGACTGTTAGTTAAAGGGTCAATAGGTGAAAACTAATCAAGATATTTTTGATTGGATGTAAAATTCTGGGATTGTTTTTATTTGCAAGCACATAAAGTGAGTGAGTTTAACTTTAGAACTCTTCTTCAAGGTGGAATGTCACCATGGCTCATAGTCAAACTCGCTCTGTCCTCCATGACTCCATCATTCCGAGCTCCAGTGAGATGGAAAAGCAGGAAGGATGAACAGCTTGAGAATCCCTCTGTGCTGCAACACCATTAAAAGGTGCACTGATAGTCTCAGGGGACCAGAAGTAAGCTTTCTTCACTCCCTGCAGCCTCAAAAAGTCTTTAAACCGAGCAAGCCAGTTTACAGTTCTATTTGACAAACATCAATTAAACTCAAGTATATTTCTATAATGCTTTCAAAGCAGCTTCTCAGAAAGAGGAGCCTGACGTAGTCTACAATTCAAAAATTTGGAGTCACTTCTAAGTTTCTTTGTTTTTGAAGGAATTTAAAAAAAAATACCAGTAAATTAATCAGAAATACACTCTATACAGTGTTAATGTGGTAATTGAGTGCTATAACCACAAATGTCTGGTCTTTGGTGTAATATCTACATCGGTGTATAGAAGCCCATTCCAGCTACTATCACTTTAGTGTCTAATGGTACAAAGTGTTTCTCCTTGTGTCAGAAGCTAATGAATGATTAGAAAACCCTTGTGCTTCATGTCAGCGCAGCTGAAATGAGTTTAGCTGCTTAGCGAAGCAATAAAACTGACCTTACTTTGAGCAGGTTGAGTATCTGGAGCATCGCATTTGTCCGGTTGATAAAACACTCTCAAAATGACCAGAAAAAATCTTTCATGTTAAACAATTTTTAAAGAATATGTGAAGAAACTGAAAATTTCCTACAATGGTGTGTACTTAGAAAACAGCACAAACAAGCTCTAAGCAGAGTAGAAAGAGACGACTGAGCAAGAAGATAAGTACATTAGAATCTCTAGCTTGAGAAATAGAAGCCTCACAGTTCCTGAACTTGCAGCTTCAATACATAGTACCCGCAAATGTCAGTGTCAACATCTACAGTGAAGAGGCAACTGTGGGATGCTGGCCTTCAGGGTAGAGGGGCAAAGAAAAAGCCACATCTGAGACTGGACAATAAAAGAAAAGGATTAATGCAGGACATTGGACAGAGGAAGATTGGAAATAATTGTAATGGAAATACGAACCGAAGTTTCAGGTGTTTGGATCACACAGAAGAACATTTGTGAGACACAGAACAACTGAAAAGGTGCTGGAATGCTGCCTGACAAAATATGTCGAGGAAGGTGGGGGTAACGTGATGCTCTGGGGATGCTTTGGTGCTGGTATGGTGGGAGATTTGTTCAAGGTAAAAGGGATTTTAAACAAAGGCTTTCACTCTATTTTGTAAAGGCATTCCATACCCTGTGGACGGCACTTGATTGGAGCCAATTTAATCCTGCAACACCTCCAAATTGTGCAAGAACTATAAAGAGAATAAACAGCAGTTGGTCATCAATCTGTAATGGAGATCTAAACCCCATTGAGCTGTTGTGGGAGCAGCTTGACCATATGGTACACAAGAAGTGCCCATACAGCCAATCCAACTTGTGGGAGGTGCTTCTAGAAGAGTGGGGTAAAATTTCTCCAGTGTTTTTTTTTTTTTGCATAGAAATGTGAAAAAGACATGCATCACTTTAGTCGTTAACGATGGATGTCAATCCAACGAGATTCCCGTGCGCTCTGCTGGGATAGTGATCCTAATTTAAGGCATTTAAGAAAAACTGTTAAGAACAGAAACTTTTCTGCTGAGTTATGCCAGTTATGCTAATGACAAAATGTCTCGTTGTCCCCTTACACCTTCTTTTTTTCAGTTTGAGAGCTGTCTTTTTCCAAATACATGCTTTATCAACCTGCGTCACAGTTTCACGCCGAGAGGGTGTCAAATAATGTGCATCAGAAAAAAAATTGCCTGTTACTTGGCATTTGCATTCAGCACAAACATCATTTGAATTTCTCATTTTCTGAAGGTTGTTTAAGATTTTGCATGCGTGCTTGAAAACGACACATTAATTCCCTGCTGCTTAGTCCTTCTTCAACATGCATCCTGTGCAATCTGGAAGGGTGAAAGAGATCGTTCTCTTGCGTCCATGGAGTTATTCTTATTTTTACATTCAAAGATTGACATGAACGAGCGGTTAATAGTGATTCACCTCATGACCCCCTGATGGTACCGGCGTTGATAGAAGAGGAACACATTCTTCAATATGAGCCCTTTCAGTTGCACTGGATGAAATTAGGATTTTTATGATTATTAATCTGACACTTCCCTCAAATTGATAATGAAGGTGCGAACTTTGAAAGGTGGGGTTGGCATTACCAGAGAGTTTGATCTAGCTTTGATTACTTCATTCTTCAATCAAATCTCAGGGTGCTGAAAGAGCGAGCAGAAAATGTAAATGAAGCAGCTGACAGCTTCAACCTCCACCCGTCTGAACCCAATCACAGCAGAATAAAAATATAGCCTTTCATCACTGCATGCACTAACTGTTTCCCAAAAGCGCACACTATATATATGCTAACTGCCAGGCGTGTTGGTGGTGAGATAAGAAAATGCAGCAAGTTAACGCTTTGAGGTTATTATCTTGATACTCCGATCCATTGTACTCCACACCAAGGGCATGAATGTGCAAGATTTTTGTCAATTATTTACTGTATTAATTTGTTTCTCTGGGATTTCATTTCTCTGGAGTACAAAAAAAAGACGGAGGTCTGGATATCCATAAAATTTTGATTTAGAATGCTGGGCCAAGGCTGTCAGAAAGAAGGAAGCTGTTGTCTCACTCTGTCTCTTGATTTGGATATGCTGTCCTATAAAAGAGGAGCTGGAAGACGTTTATGAGATTGCATGGCCGCTGTGATGAACAGAATTAATCTCGGTCCAAAGGTCTATTGGAGCAGAGGGCATGTCCTTAAATCTACCTTGAAAGTTTCATTACGGAAATGATTGAATTAAAGAACAAGTTTTATTTAAGTGAAAGTGGAATCTATTGTAGTCAAAAAATTGTTTTCTAAAATGTCTTTCAAAGTTCCGCACTGCAGATCAAACAATGAAATTTAGATCTTGACCTTGTTGTACAACCAGGGAAAGCTTGTTATTTAACCATCCCGTTACCCTAAAATCTGTTATTTTCCTCAGCAATTTGAGAACCCCAATTATAGTTTAAGGAGATAAGCCACACTTAAGACTATAACATTCTCACTAACAGGCATTCAACCATGGGTGACTCTAGTTTAAGAGGTGTCCAGCATATAGATGACTGTTAAAGGGCATTACAAAGGCGCACTTTCCATTTCATGCTGTCAGCAATTGGAAGAGAAATGTCACAAAATAAGAGAAAGAAAATCATTTAATTACACAGAAGGGTAAGGGCTACACAAAGATCAGCAAAGATTTACTTATCAGTCAAAATACTGAGGCAAAAGTGGTCCAAAAATGAAGAAAGATGGAACTGCAACCATCTTAATAGCAGGAGTATTTCCTGTGACCATACAGCACACTCTGTATGTTTTGTTGCAACCAATGAGAGTAAAATTGAAGATTTTGTCATGAAAGTTTGATTAAGAACCTCAATTTCATGTTATGGAGTTTTCAATAAAACTCAGCCTTGTGAAAACTTAAAAAAATGTTCATTGAGCTACTCAATGAATAAAATATAATTAGATAATGAGCAAAAGTAGCAGGAAACAGTGGGAGGAGTGTTAATAGTATTCAAAACGGTAAAACACCAAAATTTCTTCTCATTTGCCCGGGTAAATAAAATGTCGAATGTGTTCCTGTACCTATTCTTCCTTCTTCTCAGAGCCAGGGAAAGTATCAAGTATTTGGTTCTTGAAATCCACTTACGTTGGTGATGAACCTCTAGCAGTTGTGTGCAATATACAAAACGTCCTTGTCTCAATCAAGTTGTTTAAACAATATTCCATTGATTTGGAAATGCAACGTGTTTCTATGTATTCACAAACAAAGAAAGGAAAGCACTGGCCGAAACATAAAAATGTCACATTTGCATATTTAAACATATTTTAAATCAAATAATCTAGTTGAAAGAAAACCTGTTGGACTACGGCTATCATTTTCCTCCCATGTGGTGATGCTAGTGGTGCAGAAAGGACAAACATCACCGATAAAGTGACAATAATTTAGACTGTTATGGGCATCCTTGAAGAGAAAGCACAGCAATCACTCTAGCTCAATGAATCTTCAAGGTCCAGGCTATTCCTTTGGCTTTAAACACACACATAGCACATTTTACAGGCTATATAACCTCTCTCTGTGTACTTGTGCCCATGATAAGGTTAAGCTGATCTGGGGACAGTGAATAAATGATTGGGGTTAGAGTCACAGAGCTGATTTTTGCCTGTAAAACTCAGTTTGTGTCCGATGTATCAGGCAGATGTGCAGGAATTCTGAAACTTTTTACCACCTCCACCCTCAGGCAGTAACAGCTTCAACCACCCTCCCTCTGCTTTAGTTGATGGCTCATTTTTAAACACAGCAGGGCCCAAAAAACACCAGTGAGAAGGTTGGTATTTCATCTATCATACCCACACTTCTGGTCTCAGCTATAAATCTTAAACTTCCCAATCGACACGTTAAATGTATCTTAATTAGCATTAGCATTGCCATCTCCATCAGTGCCATGTTTAATTCATTTGTCGAACCAAAATTGTTGTTCATTTTGAATTGTATTATTCTAAAAAGATGAATTATATAATTTGTTTGATTCTGTAATCATACACATAAAAGAATCTGTTTAATTGGAATTAAAAAATTTTAACTCAGACAGCAGGATGTGAAAACTACTGCAATCGAGGTGTAAAAAAGGCTGTATACAAGGATTACTTTCAATGGCAGTCCTATGAACTGCTTGCGGGAAAGTTGTGAAATTTGGCACACATCCTGCAAAGCTTCTGACCTATCTGCAGACAACATTCAAAGTCTCTAATTCACTGTCTAACACCACAAACGAATTTGTACGTACTTTTAAGCCAATAACTTTTATATTGTACGTTTCCACTGATTATGTCATTTTCATTTAGAAATTTCTGAAAAAACGTACTTTTGCGAGGATATTTTTGATTTCTATACCATTCAGTAACCATTCTGTTTAAAAGTTATTCACAGAATTTTGATTCGGCAAACCATTTTTGAATAATTAGCGAATTATCCTTACACACAACTCGCCAAAATGGTCGCAACACTTTGTTACACCATTATACACCAAATTTGGTATCTGTTGTAACAACAGTCTGAGGTTGCAATTAGCATTTCTGCCTGCATCTCCCAAGCCGTTTGTTCTAATATTATAAAATTGGTCCCACCACGTTTTGAGGGTTAGTGTCAGTCATTTTGAGTGTTCACCATTTTGAATTATGCTAAAAGCACTGTATTTCAAGAATGCTTTATCAGAAAATTCAAAAAGTTAGCAAGCCTGAAGCTGAAAACAAATGGCGGTCAACCTTGTGGCCAAACGATACAATTTTTTCTAAATTTAAATAACTTTTACTAGCATTAACTTATTGTCATAAACAAAATCTTGTCTTTTTCCCTGAGTCGAGCCGAGAACATAGATTTTCTGATTTAACTATAGTTAATCAGAATTCCTGTCCGCCATATTGAATTTGATCAAAAACCTTTTTCAAACTCCTCCCAGACTGTTTGACCAACTCACACCAAATTTGAATCCCGACATTCCTGGACCTTGTTGGTAAAAAGGAATGTGTCGTGTTGATTGGAGTTTTTGATAAGAGCCATAGTGATTTTGATGACGTCGTGTCTAGTGGAGTCTGAGGTTGTATCTCTGCAATCTTTTGCCATATTGGCACTAAACTTGGTGTCGGTCATCAGTACCTAAGGCTGACCCCAAAACATAAGCTACTAAGAGCGCCACCTAATGATCAAAATCCTAAATCCTTAAATATTGCTTAATTCTTTTAAATTCGAGTTTTATTTAGCATGTCTAGAATCGCATCGATATCTCTTTGTTTTTCTATTCAATGCTGTATACGTATTTCAGTCACTTTGCCTTGTTTCCAGATTTAATGAAGAGTTGGCGGGTCACTGCAAATCTTATCCTGAACATTTCCCATTGTTTACGTGGTATAATTACCTTGCATCTTGCGGCTGTGCACAATCTATCATGACAATATGAGAAACTTAGTAACTGAGTTTGGCTGTTCCTCAAGTTTTAAGCCTCCTTGACAGATTTTTCATTTTTAACCAACATGGTCAGATAATCCGTAAAGCATTCTTTTTTTAAAGCATTGTTCAATTTGTTCACACTTGCTATAAAGCTTTGCACAGTACTGTAGTTAGGTTCAATATTTTTAAAGACTATTCTTGCAGAGTGAGCACTTCATGTGATCAAACACCATTGGCAGACTGTGCTTTTTGAGTTAGAGAGCAAAAGAGAGAGAATGTGTTTGTGAATACGGATTTTCTAAAGTAAAAATCTCAGACAATAGAAATGCAAATGAGTCAATAAAGCAATTGTCACGTAACCTCAGCAATTCAGAATCAACATGTATCAAATAACAAGATAAAAGGATACACAATGTATCTACAATACATCAGACTCACTGGAGATGCCATTATTTACAGACAAAGGCCACCGTTTTTTCTTTGTGTAGTAAGACTTCAATGACTTTTATAGAGCTGATCATTTCAGTTCCATCAACAGACTCTCTGTGTGCTCAATGTCACACAGAAGCCTTTCGAACGTTGGTGCAGAAACAGTATATTTAGCACATTCTTTTTGTACAAAGAGTACCTGGGATGCATGCAAGATTATATGATTATATTATATGATCCAAAGATGCATAAAGTTTCATGTGCCAGGTAGCTAGATGATTTGACTGAAAACCTTTGAAAAGTTGTAAGGTAAACACAGGGCTTTGTGGCCCACCACTCAAATACTACAACTATAAAACTTCCCAAAAACATCAGAATCAATGGAATGCTTTTTTCGGACACAGTTTAGTTCAGCACGATTTTAACGGCTTTTCCACTGCGTTGTGGCCATGGAACCATTTCTGGAGCACGCTTTGAGGAACATGCATGATGTACATGAGAGCCGGCTGTTCCTAAAGAGTCATCATTTCTTTCATCATTGAACCGTGCAAATTAAACACCGGAACCAGAGCGGCAAAGTCATCAGATATTCTTTAAGACCCATAATCAAAGAAGTAAACACAACAGTCCTTCAGCATGCTCTGGATCTATTGTTGTTTTCCAAATATTTACTGATCTCAGGTCACAGTCTTTATTACATCACGGAAGGGGTGGCGTGAAAATACACTCACAATAGTTATTACAAAACATTCTCTCTGACATAACATTAAACCTATGGAAAAGCAAGAAGGCGAACTGAACTTAACTAAATCTCTATATTTGTTAACTATTTGCTAAAATAAAACCATTAGTTGTAACTTAAGCCAAACTGGAGACTGAAAGAACCTTTTAGGTCTCCAAACCTAAGGCCCTGCCCACAGGTACCTTCTTATTTTGAATCGTATTTGAAATACGATCATTATTTGAATCGTATTTGAAATGTTCTGTACTCGGGGGCTATGTGTACAGGATAACTAGAGTAGTTTGTGCCTGGTTCGTCGTTTCTCTCTGAGTGTTTTTCCTTACCCAGTGTTAAAACGCCTTGAATTGACTGCCACCTATTGGTTTAGTAGAGTCATTACATAGTTTCAGGGGTGTTTAATAGGGGTGTAACGGTACGCTAATATAGTATTCGGTTCTGTACAGTGTCTTGGAGAGCTCGGTTCGGTTCATTCGGTTCGGTACAAAACAATAAGAACTTACATAATCTTTATTTTGAAAAGCTGCCAATACACAATAGAATTCTTGCATAAAATAAATAAAAGTGACACTTTTGGGTGATATTTTAAATAAATTGCACTTTTATAAAGAAATACACATTTTTGAAATAAAAAATGAAATACTGCAACTAGTTGGACTAGTTGAACTAGTAGGACCTGAAAACTTTTAACACTAGCAACAGCTTCAGCTTGTATATCAATAAAACTAACTATTCAAGTTTTAAGTTTTTGGCTAAAAAGATTAACCTATCCACATTTTCTGAAGAGAGTACAGATCTGGTTGCAGTGACAATATCTCCAGCAGTAGAAAATGTTAGATGTGTTGCCTGCCCGATCTCCGTGGAACAATGTCGCATACAACTTTAAATTTATCCACTCGTCTATCCCCGTTATGTATTTTAACAGAGAAGCCAAAGTGTTCCCAAACAGGAGACCGTAGTGAGGTGGGAGGATCTTCAAGCTCTGGCTTCTCATTTCGCTGTTTGCCATTTTCTTCATGTGCAGCGCTACTGTGCGTCCCTCAATAGCGTGCGCAAACTCGCCTAAGAACATTGTTCCGCTGCGCTTAATATCACGCTAATAATAAATTTATATTATTTAATTAAAAAATATACCGAAATGGTACGCAAGTGTACCGAACCGAACAGGCCGCACCGAAACGGTTCCTCGTGAACCGTTACACCTCTAGTCTCATGAGAAACATTGATTTTTATGTGTTTTTCCTCAATCCATTTGCATTTCAAGTACAAATCTATGTACAAAACTATTAATTATTCATTTTTGGAGGGCGATGTGATTAATTAGTTCATTTTTTTAACTAATCGACATCAATAATTGTAAAAAAATATATATTATATTGTTGATGTATTGTAGCACCTCTATTAAAAGGCCATACACACTCAAATCATGGATGAGAATCTCAGCTTTGAAAATGAATAGTGGATGAGCATTCCAGCAGGACAATGCCGCAAAACACACAGCCGTGAAAACAAAGAGTGACTTAAGAATCACACACCGAAATGTTATCAAATAAATGTGGTAGAGGCTGAAGATTTGAGCTGCTACAAATCAACCCTGAAACCCCAAATGACAAAATTAAGCAGCACACAATAGAAGAAAGCTAACCTATACCCCAACTACAAGACCTCTGCAGGTTATGCAATCAAGCACAAACACCACACGGGCTGTTTTGAATAAAGCAGGGCAGAGATTTGCTTAACAGTCACAGCAGTATGTAAATACCATTGATGCACAAGTGCCAGCACAAGTAAGGGATGTGTTGAGTCCTGTCTGGTGGCTTAATAAGGGATGTGTAAATGGGCTGGCATTATTAAATATTGAGATTACATTCACAAGCATGGAACAATTAAAACGTGACCGTGTCGAGAGGCTCCCTATTGATCACAGCTCTTCCAGGCAAGACCAAAGCTCTTGTTTTGATACTCAGATAGGTAGTGATCTAAGCATCTCAAGGGATCAATTGAAAAGCGCAGCCACAAAAACAGCCAATTAGTAGCCGCTCTCCACAGCCTCCCTCTTTTCCCATTCCGCCCTCCCTCTTCTGTTCTTTCTAGCATATTCTAGAGGGCCTTGAGATCTTTTATGCATCACACAGAGTTGGTTTTCAAACAAAGTGAGAAATGGTACATGTCGATGAGTGTAAGGACTTGTAGTAGGTACGTCAAATCCATGTGATCCCCTCTTTTTTTCCCCGAAATCCTCAACATTCCCCAACCAGAGTTGCATGTTCGGAGTTCTGGAGTAATTCATTATGGCTGTCAGGTTAATGTTCCGTGTTGAGCCATATGGCAAGGCGAACACGCGCAATAAAGGAAATTCCTTCAGCTTGTAATAATCAGCACACTGTTCAAAAACTGACTTCAACAGCTTTATTGTGTTTGCAGCATATTTGCTGCAATTTCCAGACAAAAAAAAAAAAAAAACGGAAAACCGGCAGGAAGGGAGAGCAGGGGGATGGAGCTAGTCTTGGAGGCCAGAGAAAGGAGAAAGCTGCACAAAGTTTGCGTCTGCAAGAACCTTGAGCTATCAGTGCAGAATCCTGAGTGCTTGATGCCCACACAGAACACAAGCGAACACACACCAACACTCGCAGACATCACAATGCCAAACAAAGCAGCACGCCCACTCGCTCACTGGCTTTAAAATGGATCCTTTTGTTTCCTCAACTTGAGTGTTTGTGTATCTCTGTTATTTTTTTCCACAGGCTTTTTGATGTTAAGATGAGATGTGTCCAAGGAGGGGTCTCTCAGACTGCACTTCCTTTCTCCCTCTAACACAAGCAGGTATAGAAAGAGGTGAAGGGGTCTGTTATCCACCAGCAAGATGCACAATCTCGAACGCACGCTACCCCTGAGCTCAGCATCGGTTTCTGTTAATTACAGTCTTGTCAGCAGTGGCATTATTCAAACAGCTAGCGCAAATGTTAATGAGCTCTTATTTGCATATTTATTTTTTCTTTGTTGAAATGTCATTGATTATTATGTTCTACGATGATGAATGGCTCTGCTGATGCACTCTGATATGTAATTAGTCATTAGATGGAATGAATAGATCAATTAAACAGAGGGAGAGAGGACAGGAATAAGGACGAATCAGAAGAAACCATGGATTATGGGAGTTGAGGGAAAAGGCTGCTGTCTTAAGGGGAGTCATATTGGTCATATCTCCAAAATCTAAAACAACCATTTTTCAGCCACAGACCTCTATGGTAAATATGAATATGCCATGATAACCTTGATTAAATGCTGGTAAACTCAAATGTATTCGCTGTAATTTGATTATCTTTAAGATCGACTAAAAATATGCCATTTATATGAATAATATATTTATCTACAATAAGGAGAAGTACATATGACTCCAGTATTCAAATAGTAAAGAAGATCTGTTGCATACTTGATGATGATTGGCGTAACATAGCTCTAATATCATAGTGAACTGATGTAGGGTCTTAAACTACTGATAATTTAGAGTGTGTGCGAGTGCACCACACCTAAGAAATTGATAACTTAATTAAGGTTAATTTATTTAAATATGCAAATTTTGAGTAAAATAGTAACATCAATAATTTAAAAGTATGGACACAGTTGTGCTCGTTATTTGCACACGTTTGCAAATTTCAGAAAATAGGAATGTTAGCACAAAAGCCTTTTATCTACTCCTGGTTAGCAGTTAAGGGTAGCCATTTATTGTCTAACAACTGTTTTTACTCTTTTAAAATCATAAAGACAACAAAAACGTTCCAAATGACTTTCCAAATGATCAAAAGTCTATTGCTCTTAATATTCCCCATTCTAACATCAATGGCAGCCTGAAGTCTCTTGGGGTAGTTGTTGATGAGGTTCTTTATCTAAGCTGTTGGTAAAGCAGCCCATTCTTCTTGGCAAAAAGCCTCCAAATCTAGGAAATTTTACTTCCTAGTTGAAAAAAATAAACATTGAGCTGCCAATCAAAATTTTACTACCCAATGAGGGCGAACCACTATTATCACCACCCCATGGGAGATTTGTGGCAAGAATAACAAGGATAACTTTCAGGATGAGAGAGACACAGACAGACGCTCTGGTTGATGCCAGACAGGGCGCTTTATAGTTACAATATGGGGCACCAAATAAATAATTAAAAGCCACTCAGCGGCTTCCTGGAGATGGTGGTGGACAGGCCACGGTGGACAGACAGTACTTCAGGGTGCCTTCACCCCAATTAGTCCAATGGTGTGTGGGTTTTCGGACCAGATGGTGCATCTGCCATGCTCCGAGCTTAAGTGTGCGCAGGGTGATGCGTCACGCCTGGCAATGGTGATCAGCGCCACACCACGTCACAATATTTTAAAACCTATGTTGAGTTTTATGGGAGTTACTTGATTATTTTTGTTTCCGGTTTGATTTTTTTTTCTTTGCTTTCAATTTATTTTTGTTCATTTTACCTGAAATTGCTTTAGCACAAAACCTAATTCCATAATAGACAAGTGCTTTCTATGATAGTTTCCTAAAACTTGCTTCCAGCATCTTCATCATAATGAATTTTCACAATATTTAAATAACAGAAGCTTTATATGATATGTAAATGTTCACGGTCAGAAAGAGAATCGTTGATCTTTTCCTGGTTGAAACTATTAGGAACTATACAAGTGGGGAATGGGAACATAAACTCTGGAGAAATAATCAGAGAACTTTTAAAAACATGAATAACGCAACACCCTACATCTGTCAATGTATCCAGCAAAACCATATAAAAGTTTACATATAAAAAAAACAGTCTAAATCCAATAGAAACCAATGTTAATCTGGCAGCAGTGCACTGCAACATTGGAACAGCACAAAATGTGTCGGTCACAATATCATCTTACAAAATATTAGCCCACATGATAATGATCCCACGTTAAATGTTTATCCCACCTTTTGGATTTATATGAATTATTACAACGTTAAAAGTTACCTCCCGATTGGCAAAGAAAGAGCTGTACATGGACCTGTCAACAAACACAGCAGCTGGATTTGTCCTTAACACCCCCCACCACCTCCAAAAGTCAACGGTATGACCAGATCTGCACAATCAGATTTTCTCTGGGTTTCTGTGGGGGGTTGAAAAAGAAGAGGAAAATGTTTTCCTTTGACCTCCGCGGTCCTAAACTTAACCACCCTCTCCTGTCAATGCCCGCTACTCCTCGATACGAGCCGCTGAGAGAAAAAGAGAAATGCATTACTGCCGACCAGATGGGAACATTCCACATGACCAAACCAATCAATCACCTTGGTGGGACGCAGGTGCGCCACAGCCGTGCAGCAACACACCATTTCACAGTCTATCGGCCACAAACACATGGTCACCAATCAATGGCCCCCCGAGGAGACGCGATTCTCCCCTACCCCACCGGTTCATGCCTGATGACTTCATAATCACACATGCCTCTCCTTCCTTCTCCTCCTACTCTTCTTTTCAGTATGATGAGCTATCTAATAACCCTTTCTTCCATACGTAGATTGTGCCACGCTATCTAACGACTCCCCTAAAGCTCACGTGTGCCCTGGACAGAGCTGAAGAAACACTGGAAAACCGGAGGGTGGGGCATTCTTTTTTGTCTCAGGATGGATATCGCATCATCTAAGTCACATCAAAGGGTCGCTGCAGCCGACTGGTATCAGATGCCAAGCAACTGTTAAACAATGGAGCCTCATTGGAAGGATGGAGATAGATGAATGCCGGAGGGGAATTTTGATCCCACGCACAAACTCATGCCTTAATTCCTGCTTAAAGACACATCCGAGTGCCTGAGAGACTCAGATATCAGAGTAACGGCATATGCCAGAAGGAACGAAGGAGTTGTCAGCACTAAAACATTTCTCTTTTCATACGGCTGAAGTGTTTAGTAACACTTCTCAAGGTTCTGTCAGAGAGAAATCGTGTCACAGAGAGGGAAGCGTGTGAACACAATGCACTCCGTATGTGTGAGAGGGAGTTGGGGGGCTGGAGTGCACCAAATCACTGGGTTATTTTTAAAAGCGTCGCTGGACTGAACACTGTATCCTCCTATGGAGAGGTCGTAGATTTTACTAGATTAAAAGGGGTTTGACGTCTTTTGAGAAAATGCGTTAAAGAGTGGAAATTGTGATAGCAACCACGCTGTACTTCCTTATAAAATGCAATCGCCAAGAGTTAGCTGCAAGTTGTCTTGTGTTTATTGTAAGCCTTTAAGGCTGAAGGTTGCATTGGTTTTCCTTTGCAGACAATGTCAAACCCTTGGACTCGTGTACGTGTAGATAATACGCGAGTGCTGCTGCATTGAGAGTCTTTCACACAGACCCTCATTCAAGAATTCACCTCTCCTCTCTGGATTAGATGTGGGGGAGGAAGGGTTATTTCTAGGAAGACTGACTGCAAGCTCACCACCTGAGACCTCGAGCCAGGTGTGAGTGTGAGCGTATGTATGTAAGCGTAGCACCTGTAGGGCACAGCAGGGGCTGGGCTACACACAGGTGGGTGCCAGACACCCCTCTGTCCATCCCAGGAGCCCCCTCTCATTTCAACAGGTTGTTCAGTAATTATACTCCACACAGTCCATTAGCCATTAGGTTTCAGAAAAGCATATGCTCAAACATCACTGCACAGCACATGCCCACACATGCAAGACTGTGGAGGATATCTAGATCTGATGACACCTCCAAACTGCGTGATTATTCGAAACATTCAAATAAATACATTTATAAGTAAAACAGGATCAACTCCTTTTTAATCCAATTTGATTGTTTTTTTTTATATTGCAGATGCAAAGCATCTTAACAGAAGGATGAGCCTAATAAAGATTAGATCTGAGCATGTTTTGTCGAAAGAATGACTATACGTTTTATGGCAGAGGCCATAGTTAAACAGTATTTAAATGGTGTTTAAGGAATTAAATATGATATTGTTTTGACTATCCTTTAAATTAAGTTAAAAAGTTTTATAATATTTAATTAGCCTAGGGCACATGTTGTAGATGTGGAGGAAAAACCCACACTAGCAATTCCAATTCACATGGGGAGCTACATGGGGAAGTTAGATGCTACTGCACCCAAAAAGGCAAAAAAAAGAAAAGAAACGCTTCGTTCTTCTCACTTCGTTCCATTGTGTGTGAGTAGTACTTTTATATGCACAGCATACAGAGATCATTCCCATTAAGAGCAAGAATAAAACATTACAAGTTTAAATTAACCTTGTGACCTTAAAAAGATTCTGGAGTGAGTACAGAAAGTGAATGAATTAAGTACAATATAATATTTCTCCATCGGGATTTCAATAGAAGAGAGTTGAACTTTGAAATTCCAGGTCATAACAAATAAGAAAGAAATAAAGGGGAAAAAAAGTCTGGTGTAGTGACCTTTTAATGTTTAATCTGTACCTGCACTATTGTTGTGTATTTTAATATTATTTTTCTTAGTATCTTATTGTTCTTGTTTCATTGTACGGTGTCCTTGAGTTGCCAGAAGGGCGCCTTTAAATAAAATGTATTATTATTATTATTATTAGTGGATGTTGCACCGGATGTGTGTGGTTCGAGTTCTGGTGTGATGTGTGGTGTCCTTGAGTTGCCAGAAAGGCGCCTTTAAATAAAATGTATTATTATTATTAATGGATGTTGCACCGGATGTGTGTGGTTCGAGTTCTAGATCTGTCGTCACTTCACAACACCCACCCCTTCCCCTCTCTATCCAATTCTGTTCCTGTTTTGATTCTGTCCAATCCATTTTAATAAAAGCTAAAAATGTCCCCAAAAACTTACAACAAGAAACAAGGGAATGGTTCCACTTTTCATTTGAACCACATTTGAAGTAAAATTCAAATATAAACACTGTTATACAAACTTCTACAATATTAAGATGGATCTGCTAAGCCACTTAAAAAATGATAACTTCCAAAAGGTACTGTAACACAGAAATGAAGGGAGGTGGACAGATCGGAAAAAGAGAGGGGGGGCAGGGGTGGTCTGGTAGTGTCATTGACAGCAGTCGGGTGTTTTGAGCCTGCATTTGTTTCCCTGGTAGAATTCCTTCCTAATGAATCACTGCCCGCCGACTTTACATTTACATTTAGGAATCGCTCACATTTTCATTGCCTCAAGCAGCTGCTGGGTGGCCAGGGACAGAGCTAGGGTGGAGACATGGGAAAAATGGATAAAGACAGTAGACTCGTCAAAAACGAGAGATGAAAAATGACAAGAGGTGAGTGAAAAAGAGGGGGTTAATGAGGACAGTGCACATGGGAAAGGTTTCACCGAGAACACATGGAGAGGGAAAACTGAATGGAGGAAAACAGCAGTCCAAAAAAAGCAGTCCAAAATATCAGATTTAGTTGTTTAGTTGTTTTATCAACATGTGACTCGATTAAATATTGCCAGCTAACAATGCAATCGTCAAATCTTTAAAACGCCACATGCTTTTTGTGCTTTTCAGCAAGCTAGACTGTGTGCCAGGAGAATGCAGAATGTTGGCGTCGCCGTTGCATGTGTCACTCAGCAGTACTGAGATTCCTGGCACATTTCTGAACACCATCATCCGAAACTCAAAAACAAAAAAAAAGCCTGTGATTAACATTGACCATTTACATTTCTAATTTAGCCGATTTTCCCAGAAGTCAGAACATTTGGGTATTCAACAAAAGTTTGAAGAGGGCAGTTTCGTTTTTTTTTTTTGGAAGCGAAGGTCCAGCAGATTATTGTGTCTAACTATTTATTGCAATACATTAATAAGTAGCTTGCATGTAATCAATACTTGAAAGTGAAATCAAAGTAACTAATTACAATTTAAAAAAAAACATCAAAATGAGCGTATGTTTACAATGTTATCTAATTTATGAAATAAAAACAAATAAGCAATATTGAAAATTTTCAAACAGATTTGAGCGTGTACAAAACCTTTTTGTCCCATAATGCAGCTTGACTTTGGCAACTTCTGATTTAGTGCTCCCTGCACTTTTTCTTTATCATTATTTCTCGCTTACTCCTCCGTATTATTACTACACGCAATGGTTATTTTTGTTTATTAATTTCTTTACAACAGGGGTGCTCATTACGTCGATCGCGGAGGTGCTACCGGTTGATAGCGGAGTGAATTTGAGCCAATATTAGCCGATTTGTGCCAGAGTTAAGCTTCAGAGTGGAATTAGTATTATTATTATTATTATACAGGATTTTTCCCCGTCACTTTGATAACAGAACTCTTTAAAGCAGAGGATAGATGCATTATAGACAGATTAGCTCAGGCGTTAATTTGGGTCGCCCCCAGTGGACCTCTCTATCAGCTATCCTGGCCCTCTGCAAACAGCCCTGCAGTCATGAACACACCATGCTCCAGCTGATCTCCAGCTGCAGCTGGCCACACTTCTCTCCCTCCTGTCTACTTGCTTGTTTCACCCCCTCTGCACTAAGAACCAGGACTCTGGCTGGACGGAGAGATGCAAGGATGGGGGGGGGGGGGGGGCTTAGCAAAGAAGAGGGATTTCTTGGACTCTTCATGCTTGGCTGAGCACAGTAACAGATAAGCGCACCCTGGAGCTGTGCATAATGACCAGCTCCCTCCTCGACACTTCAGAGCAGAGTCTCCGAACTCCCCCAGCCCTACAGATGTCTGTCAGTTCAGAGACCGTGTCAGCACACACTGCTACTCCTGTGTGCCACCGGCTGAAGCTGAGGCGGCTCAAGTGTCATGTTTAAGGATTCACAACCTTGACTAATTCGCAAGAGCTTTTTGCAAAGGACACGGTGCACTCACAAACAGAGAGATGCTGGGTGAAGAGAGAGAGAGAGAGAGAGAGAGATGAGACTTCAAACTTCTTTAAAAAAGGTTTTACTGACAGCTAATATTGTATTATAAAAAATATCACTCAATCCCAGTGAATTATGGCAGAGTCTTAAGGATCTGAAAAAAAGTAGTATTCAGGAAAATATGAAATGTTTATAATGCCATTACATTTGTCAACTTTCTGCCTATTATATACAGTCCTTTAGTATCTGAAACTTTTTCCTCCGGCTTGTGTCTTGTTTTTACCGCACAACTGTGTTTGTCCTAATTTAATTGTAAATAGCAAATTAATCACCAGCACGGTAGTACAATTCACTACAAAACAACTTTAGAGTAAACACGGCATTAAAATTGTCAAAAATGGAAGTTGATGCCTACTGACATGGTCATCCCTAGCTGTAACAGAAGCACCTGATCTCTGAATATTAGCTGTGATTATCACTTAAGGAATTCAGCATCGACATCAATCAAAGGGAACTCGTACATAAACTCTCTATTATTTCAAGCTGCCCATACCTTCATAGCCCCAGAAACCCTGGACCCTTCGGATCCCACTAACATTTCATCACAATTGACTGCCTATAAGCTGGTATTGCTGCGTTTAAACAAATTTATTGAGGTTCGGAAGGAGCCAATCATGACTAGCCGATTTATCCCAGGTGGCTCCACCTCATTTAATCATTGTTATCGTATTTAAGCTGAACTAAGCTACCACTCTGCCACCCCATGATGACCCTCCATTCTCAGGACTCCTTACCTGGACAGTTTGCCTACAACGCTTCCCCTTAACTAGTCAAAAATCGTTGCGTTTGTTTAAGAAGGTTCATGTAAGCAAACTTTGTTTGAAAATTACCTTTTGCAAAACACTGCATAATAATGAGCAAAGTAGTGACAAGCAGAAGGAGGAATAGAGGTATACAGAGAGAAGGGGAGTGAGAGAGTGAAAAAGAGAGAGAGAAGAGATCTACCCTGCACCTGCGGCCCTGCCATGCTGTGCTGCTCTATGGGATCATGCACCTGAGCAGCACCTGGTCACAATCAGACTGGCAGCTAGAGGAGAGGACCTCTGAGGCCACATGCACACAGACACATACACCTGCCTCCTTCACTGCACACCATAGAGCCAGAGCATCCAGAACTACACGCAGCCTTAAGGAATAATTAAAAAGCAAATAAATAAATCAATCACAGCGTGTGATGCATACAGATGAGCAGAACACAAGGGAAGTTTTTCAACCAAAAAAAAACCGGAAAAGTAAAATGTGAGCTGCATCTTTGGGCCTATGTATGTGGGGGTGGGGGGACAGGAGGGGTATAAAATGCTCTGCACACTTTGCATTGTCACTAAATGACTGCATAATTTCATTTCCTGGAAAGCCATTAGGTTTCATCAAAGGAGATGAGAAACAGATGAGGACAATTCTCTTCTGCATGGAGAATTCATTTAACCGCGCGGCATGTGCATGAGTGCCACACTAACAGCATGCACTCTGCAGGGGAAAAGTTGAAATGCAAGTTTCAAAAATTAGCGGCGTTCTCCAAAGATTTCACACTAGGAGAAAACATACAGAGACGACATAAAAGACTGCAAACCACCAGCAGGAGATGTTTAACCTTCTATTCCACAACCCCCCAAAAAAACATAGACATTCAAAACTTTTATCTCTATGTTTTAAATATAGTATAAGCACAGAAAAAACTTTATCTAAGATTTGTCAACTTTTAAAAACAAATCAATCAATAAAAAGGTTTGATAAATAAAATGTAGCACTATTTCCAAACATACCCTAAACCAGGGGGGCTCATTACGTCGATCGGTCGATCGCGCCGTGAATTTGAAACAATATCAGCCGATCATCCATCCCGTCACAGTTCAGTAAAAGTTAGCTGCAGATTCACGTATTCGGTTTTCTCTGCACAATAGCTCGAGACCAGAATGTTCTTAGTAAACAAATAATAGCTATTTTTAATCTGTGTTATGTAGCGGACAAACTACAAAACATTTTTTATCAAAACAAGTTTCCCTCGGCATTCGCAGAAACACATTACCGTCTATGAGCAACCCGCTGACATGGAATCGCTTAGGGACTGTCTGCAAATTACCAGATCCAAAATATGTTTTACCCAGAATATGCTTCATAACTTCATTCTAAATTGCTCTATTACAACCAAAATTAAGCAACACGCCACTCCTCACCTGAATATTGTACTGTACGGCTCAGTTTCAATAAATATTGAAATATTTATTACAGCATCATTTTTATTCTTGATTATTTGGATCAAAGCTCAATTGCTCCCATAAAAATCACTCTATTATCACCAAATTCAGGTCACACACAACTGTTCTAATGATTCAATTCAGTGCAAGTCATCAAATTAAACTCATGTTATTACAAAAAATGTAAATAATTAATTACTATGTGTGTTTTGTCAATTATCAATAAAGTTGAAAATAATTGTTTGTTGATTGATGTTTTACACTTTTGTAGCAGGTAGATCACTTTGACTTGGTCATTTTAAAAGTAGCTCGCAAGCTGAAAAAGTGTGAGCACTCCTGCCCTAAACGTTAATATTTGTGACTTAAGCGGAGAGACGACCGATCACAGAACAGCATTTAAACGGGGTAAGTGTACTGAGATTAAGGGAGTTCTTGATGGTCTTTTTTAGAACAAAATTTTAAAAACTCATTAGCACAGGCTATATCTAACATCTATTTCTTGTAATCCAAGGCTTAGCCTTGAAGTTTATTTTTATTCTATTTTCTGCTGTGGTAGCTGTATGGTGGTTCACAAAATCATCTTAACACTCAGGAAATGTAAAAGAGCCCCCATATAGTCATTTAAAAAAGTTTAAAAAAATATTTGGTTATTGAAGTCTCCAACAACGAGCTGAAACAAATAATGTAATACAATACAAATGTAATACAAATGTAATATGTTTATTTTACTTTAATTATCTTTTAATACACATTTCTTTTAACCGTACTGTAAGCGACTCTTTAATGAATCATTTCATTCATACGAAACTCCTCATTTATGTGATGCAACCTGCGATGACTGGTAGTTCAAACCATGTGCTTTCATTGGATACTCCGTGTCACATGCATCTACATCTAACAACAAACATTACACTGCTAATGTAAAATGTTAAAAGTGCAGCAATACCACGACGCTGCCTTATAAGTATGATTCTTTTGCGATGTGAGGAACTGAGAACTGAGGATAAAGTGGTGAGCTTTACAACATGGTGGATAGGTCATAAACAAACAATACATAAACAAAACCCTGGGAAGAAGCCCCAGGAGTGCGACATAACCTGTGTTCAGTTGATGATAACACTCCAAATCAAAAGCGACTGGAGCAGGATTCCTCTCAGTGGTAAATATCCAGTTATGTTTTACCACTTCGACAATTTTTGTAAGTGCACCTCTGCTCGGAGATTAAATAGGAAACATTTGCATATAATCCCGTACATGCTGTAAACCACCATTGCAGAGTGAACAGCAACATATTCCTCATTTCAACCTGCATTACACTTGCTGTTTGTAAACACAGCATGACGACAACATCAAACTCCACCTGCCAAACACAAAAACTCTGAAACAGAGCGTTTCAAATACGATTCACCTAGGGCGCCGTTTTCAAAATTACGTGATTACATGTGCTGCGGTTACGGACAATGTAACCGCACAGAAAAATACCCATTTTAAGATAACCGTGTACCTGTGGGAGGAACGTTTATGTGGCACCATGGTGTCAGGTAGCAGACCAGCCACCATCCTCTTCTCTAAGATAGAGCTGGGAACACATGATTTGACCTAAGGGAGCATTGGTTAACTGTCTAATGTCCCGAGTGAGGAACAAAAGCCCCTGGATTACATTAAGCCAACTAATAGATTTTAACCAGCGGGAAATTTTACAAGTGCAATCACTTCCGAAATCAACTCTGACGAAGACGGCTAAATAAAGATGTGTGTAGAATGCCAAGTCTTCCCGCTTCACTTCAGCCGTAAGCAGAGCTGTGTGTGTGTGTCGATGTTCCTAATAATAAGCAGATTATATTTAATAGAACAGGGAGGATGTGCGGCAGGCCACAGGAACGTGCGCGCATCCAGAGGCCAGTCAGCATTGTTAAAAATACAGACACATGGATTGAAACGCTGGCGAATGACAAACACAGAGTCACATGCTCAAACACACACGCTCACTTACAGTAATTACAAAAAATGGCCTAATCTAAACCAGCTGAAATCTTTCATCAGTGGCTTGCGGAGGAGAAAACCAAAAAGAGAAAAAAGCTCAGCAACAAGGAGGTCTGAAAATGCCCTTGAACGCCTCTCCTTGATGCTCAGGCATCAGCGACTGAAAGCAGAAATCCAAAGAGAGAATGTAACCTCAACCCACCCACAGGATGCCTTATGAAAAAAGTAAAATAAGACAAATCCTAAAAGTGATTAGCAAGGTGATTGAGTTGAGAAGGATTACTGAGATCTAATGAGATTTTCCCCGTTTGTTTATTTGAAAGGATTTAGAGGGAAAAGCTGAAATATTGTTGTTTTAACTGCACATCAATGAATGAGTTATAAATGAGAATATTGATGTAGCCTTCTTTTTGATCAATCTTTTAAGCAAATATATTTGATTCTGTACAAATTTTGGAAAACATAAAAATAAATTACTTTAAACCTTTGTCTCTTTAAAAACATAATAAAAAGACCTTTAAATTGTTGACATTTGGGGTGGGATTTATACTATTTTGGGGACTAAAAAATGTAAAAAAAATTATGGACGAATACAGTCTGACCAAGCAAAAAATAGTTTGCTTGCAAACCCTTTCTTGGGGAAGAAAACCTTTTATGGACTATAATGGACTAGTATTTTTGAACCAAACTCTTCATATCTTTCTATTCCGGCCATTTTCCGTTTTGGAAAATAATGCATTCACAAAGACACTCAATAAATGCTGAAACGCTGCAAACACCCTAACAAACAAGCAGTTGATTCATGGCATTTTTAAATCGAATATTTGTCATTGAAGTTTGCAAAAACATACAAGCCTCTGTCCGGTGATCTAATAGGAAACATACTTATGTAATCCTGTGGATAGTGTAAGCCCTGAAAGTAGAGTAATATGAGTAACATCATGAGTGTGATGGCAACCGAATTCAAAAAAACACAGCTATCACTGTCCACCATGACCCAGGGAGCGTAACTTTATGAAAAAAACGACTCACCTTGGGTGGTGCTTTCAAAAATGCATTGTTACAAAAAAAACAGTGCTGCGTAACGTGTGGACGGACAGCGTAACCATTTTAAATAATTGTGTATTTGTGCAAAGGGCCTTAGCATCACTCATATAATCTGTTGGAGAGTGTGAGTAACCGTGCTCATTAGGGATGCAACGGTACACAAAGCTCGCGGTTCGGTACAAACCGCGTTTTTAAACCATGGTTTTCGGATCGGTTCTCATGGCTTAGCAAATTGTAATTTTTTTTTTATCATTATTTGGTTGAAAATGTTACCTTTAAATGACGTAAGAGAAACATGGTTTAATGTGAACGCAAACCTCAAGCCAACACTGAGATTCAGAACAAGCTTCACCTTATATTTGACGGATGTTTAGATAAAACAACTGACTGAAGCTTTTCCCGATGCAGCATTTCATTTAAAACTCATGTACTATGTTTGTTTGAGCTGTTTCATCAAGTATAAATCCAGACTAGCTGCAACTGTGCCAACTGTTACCCATGGAGTTTGGAATGTCAACAAAGCACTAAACTAATTTGTCTGTTGTGATGGTAATCTGTTTGACCAGTAAATACAGGCTGCGCTGAAGAAGCAGGATTCCCTATGTGCATGCAGATTTCTTATTAATCTAAAGCTGCATTAAGCCTTATTAAATATTGCTTAAAACTGAAGCATGGAGTCATCATTATGCAATACACCCCAGCCTCATAGAAGAGCTGGACACACAAGTCACAGCAAATAAACAATAAAGGATCAAAAAGTTTAGTTTTAAAAAAAGATGTTTAGCCCTGACAATAAAGCTGAATTTCAGATATGTGCTTTTCTCCACGTCATCAGCGGCCACATCAGACAATCGCGGATGAGGCAGAATGGCTTTAGTCACAGTGTGAGTGCCACGTGCAGCCCGAGCACTGAGGAGCATGCTGGGTAAGAGGATTGGAGCAGGATGCAGACACGTGCGTCGTAGACCGATTGACCTCTGACCTCGTCGCGGACACCCTTATGAGTCTCAGACGTAAACACAGTTAATACGCACACAGCAAACCCTGCATGGGGCCTTGAAGTACAGCAGAGGAAGACGATGCAACTCTCGATACAGACACAAAACTCAAAATAAATGCACAGATGCACCACGGGCATTCTTTGTCATCCACAACATAGTTCTACAAAAGCTCGAATCCATTACAAAAGCAGTCTGACCTTTAAAATACATCTTCATTATTCAGAACAAGCAGCGTTACTCTAATTAAAATGTTGTGTCAAATAAACAGTCATTACCCGCCATCTGCCTAGCCCTAAAAACTGAAACAAGTTCATTATCATCCACAACAGCTGACCCCAGGTAACCCCGAGCTGCTCTCAACATGTCAAACTTCACTTAAAAGCACGGGGAAGCAAGACAACCCATGCAGAGGCATATCGAAGACAGCGAAATACAGTATTTGAATTAAACTGCCTAATGGAAAAATAGCTTATAAAGGCAAATTGGCTGCATTTCCAATTAAAACATGCATATACAGTGCAAAAATGAATATAACCCACTGCTTTTGTCAGAAAACCTTTTAGTTTCCTTTCAGAATCAACCTTTTCTATAATTAAATATGAGCCATTGATTGCAAACAAGATTTGTGAATTTGCACACACAAAATAGTGCTTTCATAAACCAATTCATTCAAGCCAAAGTATAAATAAAAAAATTTTAATTAAAGGCATTTAACCACAGGTGAGTCTAATAATTCATTTAAGAGATGTCCAGCAGTCAGGTGACTTTAAAAAGGCATTACGTGAAGAAAAGCCCCTCCCATTTCATGTTGTCAGCAATGGCTCCCCATGGAAGAAAAATGTCACAAAATCTGAGAAAAGAAAATAATCTCTTTACACAAGAAATGTGAAGGCTAAAATAAAACATATCAGTCAAAATGCTAACAAAAGTGATCCAAAAATTTAAGAAAGAAGGAAGTGCAGGTGTCCAGACCATCCACGGAAGTTAACATTTGGACAGGAAGATCTTCTAATAAGAATTGTTGAAGAAAATAACCATGCAAGTTCACAGCGCAGATGAGCACTTGTGATTCATATGTTGCGTTTAGCTTTTATATCTGATAAAAAATAGCTGGCCCATGGTGACATCTTTGTTTACCACTCTTTTTCCATCTTTGTCATATTCATCATATTCATGTTTCCTAATAGTGACCGAGAATTCCTTCCTTGGCTGAGAGAAACACGAGAAGTTCCACCCTCTTCTAACTTTAGCGCTCGTTGATTGGATAATTACACAAAGGAGCAGTTCATAAATTTGATATTTGCTCGCAGACATTTCTTTCCCTGAAATCTGCCTTTCACATGTGTAAACTAATGATAATACATATAGGAGTAATTCAAATGAGAAAACGAAAAAACACAGTTCACGAATATTGAACCGACGGACCAAGTGAGCGAGAGAGAGCAAGAGAGAGCATGAGGGTGCTTCAGTACTTCAGTACTAAGTTGCTAAACCATCAGGACCAAAATGAAAACAGCTCTTTCTGCAAAAGCAGAGACAGAACAACTGTGCCCTCATGGTACAGAATTAGCTTAATGGCTATTTTTGTTTTTTTAATATTTATTTTTGGTCTTTTAGCCTTTAGCTAACAGGAAGAAAGTTGGATGGAGAGAAAGGGAAGGATGGGAAATGCGCAACCGCATATATATATATATATATATATATATATATATATATATATATATATATATATATATATATATATATATATATATATATATATATATATATATATATATATATATATATATATATATATATATATATATATATATATATATATATATATTCACGTGGATGTATTGAACCGTTATTGAATATATATATATGTATTGAACCTGTTCGGTTCGGTACACTTGCGTACCATTTCAGTATTTTTTTCATTAAATAATATAAATTTAATATTAGCGTGAAATTAAGCGCAGCGGAACATTGTTCCTAGGCGAGTTTCCTAAAAACTTGAATAGTTAGTTTTGTTGATATATAAGCTGAAGCTGTTGCTAGTGTTAAAAGTTTTGAGGTCCTAACTAGTTGCAGTATTTCATTTTTTATTTAAAAAATGTGTATTTCTTTATAAAGAGTGCAATTTATTTAAAAAAATAACCCAAAAGTGTCACTTTTATTTATTTTATGCAAGAATTCTATTGTGTATTGACAGCTTTTCAAAATAAAGATTTTGTAAGCTCTTATTGTTTTGTACCGGAAATTACCCGAACCGAGCTCTCCAAGACACTGTACCGAACCGAATACGATTTTAGCGTACCGTTACACCCCTATATATATATATATATATATATATATATATATATATATATATATATATATATATATGGCACACCGTCCACTGGCCGGACAATGGCAATTATTATTATTAATAATTTTGTGTGTCTGTGTGTGTGTGTGTGTGTGTGTTACGGGGGAGGAGGTTAATTAATACTTAACATACTTAATTAGTTAACTAATAAGTAACTAATTACTTGACAAATAAAGTAATCAAAAGAGTAACATGATTACTATAAAAAGGAGTAATCAGTAATTAAATTATATTTCTGAAGTAACTTCACTGTGCAACAAGATGTAGCAGTTTTTGCTGTGGGGTGTGTTCATTTTTCAACCAATTTGAGTAAAACTGAAGGTTTTGTGATTTATATTTGTTTATTAACTATAATTTCATGTTCAGGAGTTAAATAATTGTTCAATAAAACTGGGAAACTTTTGGAAATTTTTTGTTCATTGAGCTACCAATGAAATTCAAACTTTTTAAATGTAGTGTACTCTTTTATACTGAGCACTGTACATCAAGATGGTTGGTTTACTGGAAATAGTTTATTGTTCCTCCCTTTTGAAAAGAATGGTTTGTGAAGGATTTATTAGACACCAACTGCAACTTCCACATAAACGAGCTTATGACTACCATCGTATTTCTCCCAAGAAACTGCAGACCACCAGGATTTGTCTCAAGATAATCCAATTAGATTAGCACAGCTCTGTTTTCAAACTACAAACACATAAAAATGGGTCACAAAACCCGTAAGTAACTCGTGGGGTTGGGCTCCATTTGCGTGATGCTAATTCGTAATTGTATTACATTCACATTGGGCTCTTCCTTGTTCATTGGCGAGTAATAACCTTTCAGAGATGATTTAATGAGGTTGCTCCGGAATGGGTAATTCCATGTAAATCCCAGATATTACAGCTGAAATTCAATTTTAAAAGACTCTGTCTTCTAGTCCAATCCCAGTAAGATAGCACAAGCAATTTAGCCACGCAATCAGATTGCCTAAACCCCTGACACATCATTGTTCCAGATCATTTCCATTTTTTCTACTTTTAGGCATAATTAGTGCTGCAAAAAGAGAATGGAGGAAAACAAAACATCCTCTCAACACGAGCCATGACCAGTTTGGGTGAGAGATAGCATGTTGTTTCGGTGGGCTTTGTGTAGAGCACCTATCAGTAAACTTTCCACCTTACATGGCAACCAGTCTCCAGGGTGATGCTACAAAGAACCTGGGTTCAGCAGCCCATAAAGCTGTCATGTGCATGCACATCACAAAAGCAACAGAGACGCAGAGATCTACCAGCATCCATCCATCACCTTCACGCATTAAACAGCTCATTGCAACTTTAATAACCAAAGTGGAAATAACACCAAACATCAATACAATCAAAACAAAATGCAAAGATCATTTAAAAAATTCAAATTTACTTATAGAAGTCCGACATTTTTTACAACTTTACAATTTGTTCTAATAAGGTACATTTACCTACTTGGTTTTAGCACAACCCCAGCTTCGTTTTTTTTTTTTTTTATGTAAATATATATATATTTGCCTTTTATTTCCTTTTTACGCAATAATTCCACAACAATACTGAAATGGTAAAAACAATATCAGAGTAATACATTTTTACTGTATGGCCATTTTCTACTGCAAAAATGTAAAAAAAATGTAAAACTAAGAGTTTGTAAAATTTATTATAAACAAAAGTTTTGAGACAAAATAAAAATGAATAAATCTCAAAAAAAGGTAAAAAACAATATAAAAATTGTGTAATAGAAAACAGGCAAACTTCTCCGAAACCTTATACACTGCTCAGAGCACTTTTTGTTAAATTGGTGTTTTTTTTGTGCCAGAATTTGGGGAAATCAAGCAACTTTACATTGTACTTCCAAAGGTTATCCCTGCTTTTCACCACTAGATAGCACTGACGGCAGCAATTTAGGGTCTGTAAAATTAAACTGAAAGACGATTGCTTCAAGTAGTGATGGGCGGGCACTTGCACAATGTGTACGCGAGAGCCAAAGGCACTGCTCCCTGTTTTTTTCACTTGTTGCTGTCAAAAGCTATTTTGTACAAGTACCCCAAAACACAATTTGTAAATAACAACATAAGTGCCTCATCGCCTAAGCATATTAATCTTTTCAGGATCACAGGCTCTTAATGCTAGATTTTTTCCACGTACATTGGAGGAAGTCACAGTTACATCAAATTCCAGTGCAATTCATACAGTCAGCAGGTGGCGCTATAAGTGTAGCATCACATAAGCACATCAATTTGTTCAGAATGTTAGGGTCTTCATTTCATAATCATTTAATGTCTATTGGATGAATTATGTGAGAGGTACAGCCACAAATACATTTATCATTATATGCTTGAGAAGGGCTACATTTATAATGGTGTTACAACGAAATGATTTGACTAAATTCTGTGTTGTTGGTAACTTTCAGTCCTTTATGCCCTATGAGTCACAAGACCAATTTCCAGTATAATCGGTCAATTCCCATAAGAGGAGTTTTATGAGCAATCAAAGTGGCGCTGTAGAGCCGTCGTCCAAGGTGCAGTCACGGCAACAGTGTCAGACTACCATATTTATTGAACATCACATTTGCGCATAATGTGGTGGGCTTCCTAACAAATTCAGGGGGTCAAAACAGCTAAAATGTTGATTTTGTTTCAATTCAAAGAGGGCGCTGTAGAGCCCATTGCTAGAGTGTAGTCACGCTGCTGTATAGCAATCTGCTTGATCGTTTTTGTGCAGATTGGATGAATTTTACTGGCGTTCCCAATTTTTGAAACCTACACATTATATTTGAAATCAAAGTTAAAGATTTTTTTTAAACAGCTGGGTCGCGTTATTCCTACTTAACTCAAAACAGATGGTGTGATTGGCAAATGCGCCGGTGAATGCAGAGGGTTAAACACTTCGTCCAACCTAACTTACAAAGAAGGCACTTTTAATACACAGACACAGCAGAATTACATAAGCTTTACAATGATAAAATTATCCCCAGCATCATGTTCGAAAACTCCAGAGCAAATATAAAGCGAGTGAAATGTGCAGAATCTGCACCTCGTCTTGATGCTGAATAATGTGAATTAGGCTTTCTGGCTGTGGAGTCAGCAAACGAGACCTAAAACCAAGGGACTGAACAAGGAAAAACTCACAAAGAGCTACAGAATGCTTTGAAACATTTTTGGAAGCAAAAGAGGAAGTGGAGGGAGTGAGTCAGGTTTCATACACCTCTTCGGAAAGAAGAGAGAGATTCGAGAGTCCCTGTGGCTGAGGGGGTTTGTATGTCTGTAAAATGATCTTTGGCCCATCTGTTTGTTTCACTACCCCCATCAAACCCCTCCTTCTCTTCCATCACTCTCACTCACTCGCTCTTCCTTTCTCGCTTTCCTCAGTAAAGATGTGGTGTGCCACTGGAAGATGCCAGTGGCTCTTCTGCTAGGAGAGAGTCTTTTGTGATGGAAAACTGAACTGACGGTGTGACTCCCACTTGGGGGGAAGGCCGACTCCTGAAGACAGTGAACCACAGGAAGATTCAGAAACTGAGGCAGATATACAACCCTACTGTACAATAAATAATCCATATCACACTCACGTATGAAATGTGTACAAATCCACTTCTGTCACGAGTGTGTGAATCATTCTGACAAATTCTTCAATGAATCTGCCAGATTGATTAATGAACCGGACTCATGCACTGAACAACTCGAATGTGAGTTCTTCTGAAAATAATCAACTCTGATGTGCCTACATTACCCTTAGAAAATTTTGAAAAAAAAAAAAAACACCAATATTTTGGCAATTAATTTTTTTTAACCATCAAACTACTCAAATCAGTATTAAAATAAAATCTCAGAACCTGAAAAGGATCATGAACCAGGAAATCAAAGTGTTTTTTTTTTTTATTCGCAAATGTGGACCAATAAAAACACCTTGAAAGTTCCAGAACTCAAAATATTTCAACAGACTTCATCGCATCCTCTGTAATATGATTTTTTTCAGAGAATTACATGCGTTAAACATCATTTAGGACATTTATAGTCTGTTACATTGTAGGTAAAACTGCAATCTCTTATTCATGTTTTCTGAAATTTCGTAGGATGTAATTTATCGTTGTCCTATATGGCTTCTATGATGCATTTTAGTGGTGCAAAGGTGCTGAGGTGATACATGGCTGTCCCCCTGATGAAGTCAAAGATAAACTCTGGTTTAGAGTGGTTGGTTGGTTGTGGATTTCTAGCAATAATTTTCCATGAAAAAGCTACGAGAACTGAAGAATGGTGATCCAGTGAATATGGGTTTATCAGCTGTTATGAAGCACTTATCTTTTAATATTTCACCAAGCCACACAAACCTATTCTGCACGGCTGTAAATGCGTATTTTTTGAAAATGATCTTGGGCACATGAGAGCTAAAACAGGTCGGATTCATGGCCCTTTAGAACAAAATTTAAAAAGAGTACATTGTGGTATGTTCAGACTGTAGGCTGAAGTGGAAAACTATGTTATACGTTATGTGGCAAGAGTTGTAACACTACCCTCTACTCAAACAATAACATTTACAAACCTACTTCATTACTACCTTGAAATGTTAAGAGCGCCACAGTCTAAACTGATTTGTATGAGATAAAGAAGTCCGCCAGCTAGGGGGCAAAGCCAACAAATGTGCACAAAAACCATGTAACATTAAAAAATAAGACTCACCGGCCACTTTATTAAGTACACGTTGGTAGAATCGGTTTGGACCCCATTTCGTCTTTAAAATTAGTACTAATGGGCCAAAAGTGTGCCAAGAAAATATCTCCACACCATTACACCACCACCAACCTGAACCATCCAGGTTTCTTTTCATTGTTGAGACCAAATTCTGATCCTAGCAGAAATTGAGATGTTTTTCCAGTGTTCTTTTGTCTCAGTTTCCTGTACCTGTGGCACTAGCTGTGGTCTTCTGCTGCCTAGCCCATCCGCCTCAAGGTTCGAAATGTTTTGCATTCAGAAATGCTCTTCTTGCCTCTATTGTAACAAGTGTTTTTTTTTACTGTTGCCTTTCTATCAGCTTGAACCCGTCTGTCCATTCTCCTCTGAGTTCTGACATCATCAAGCCATTTGCACCAGACGCTTACTGGATATTTTCTCTTTTACTGACCATTCTCTGGAATCCTTAGAGATGATCCCACAAAAAAAATCCCAGATGATCAGCAGTTGAAATACTCAACAACAAAGCAACATTCAAAGGTACTTTTCTTCATGCTGATGCTCGGTTTGAACTGCAGCAGACCGTCTTGACCAGGTCTACATGCCTAAATCCATTGAGTTGCTGGGATGTGATTGGCTGATTGGAAATTTATTAAACAAGCAGTTCGACAGGTGTACCTAATTAAGTGGCCAGTGAGTGTATAAGCAACACTATGCACCGTAAGGCTTCATTCAGTACACCTACTGAAACATGGATTTAAAAAGGTTCATAATATTGTCATATCTTTATACCACGTGATCCTATTAGCAGACCTCAATAGAACTAAAAGCAGTTCATGAGCCATTAAATGTATCCGACTTATTATATAATATGTATAATAATTGTAATAATTGAGTTAAATAATTGTAATCCTGATTTTCAATTGCAACCCTTTACATTGGAATAGGTTGAAAATATGAAAAAAGTATAAGCCGTGCATCTCAAATACTGCACATGACAACACCCTCACCCGTCTCTGGCACACCCTGTGGTGACTGTCTTCAGAGAGAAGGGCCCAACTGATCCATAGAGTGCTAAATGGTTTGCTGACAGTAATTCGGGTGAGAGAGAAAGAGGTCAGAATAACCTTGAACACTCACCCATTATGCTGGAGCTCATGAAAGGTGTTGGGGACAATCCTTCATGGGACACTAATCGACCGTCACTCAAGTGATCGCCATAATGAGCGCTGTCTCCAAACCCCTGGGGGAGAGAGATCACAGCAATAAACACATTATTAGCTGGACTTGCTAATTGAGTGCTATGACACTCCTCTAATTACTGGGCAGAGATTGGAGAGCACGACTGGTCAACTGTCCCCCGAAACGATCGATTCTTCCCCACGCTCCTCATTAAAAAACACTTTCTTAGAAGTCTTTGATGAATTTCATTAAAAGGGCAAACAATAGCACTAAAGACAACATACTGAATGTGATTACTGTGCATCTGCAATAAAGCTAATGAGGCACAAATAACAATAGAACAGGAGCGATTAGCATCCATCAACAAAATTCTAGTCACTCTACAAGGTTTTTGTAATGTCAACAGTTCGATATAGAGGAAAACTGACATCAGAGTCTCAATTGGCACAAATACACTTTAAAAACGGAAATCTAATAAAGCTGAAAATGCTTACATTTGAATAAAAAAAATCTGGATTTTCTTATTTTAAGAAGAGTTATCTAGTTTAGACTTTTATCGTATAGATTATTCAGCTCATTTTGAGAAAAAAAATGACCCACATTTTATTGAGAAGAATAAAATGCTTATTCTGATCATTTATTTGCTGGAATTAAGAAACTTCGTAAAACAAACAATTGATTTTGCCCCCTAAAATTAAAACTAGAATCTTAAAACAAGAAATTGTGACTTGTCATATTCTTACTTCAAGAACAATGCGGTCACCTTATTTTAAGAAATCAGAACAAGAAAGAAATGCTTAAATTTAGTTAAAATCTTCTTTGATTGGGCAAAAATGAAGGAAGTAAGTTCCCTTGTGTGTCCATGTTATTAATCAAAAAGTTCAGTTTTTTTATCAGTTTACATTTGTTAAAAAATCTATCCATTCCATTTTAAGCTGTTTTTTCTAGCTTTACGACTATTTTAAACATTACTTTTAAGCACAAATGTCCTCAATTAAATCCTGTTTTTTTTAAGAATATTTTGTGCTTATGAAAAAAAACGTGTTTTATTTTTAGCTATTCTATGTAGCTTTACAATTTGTTACTCCAACTCTTAATTCTCAGTCGAGATCGTGGCGTGTGGATTTTTTTTTTCTTTCAGACTGCATACTCTATTTTGGGTACTAAAATTAAGCACTAACAGTCTTGAATCAATGCTGTTTCCCCTAAAATATTAGCAAATATTTATCTTTTTTTCTTGTTTCAAGAGAGAGTTTTTTGCCGTGTACAGCACATTGTTTCAACAGTGAAAGAAAGGTAAGGTTTTATTTACAGCATAGCAATAGCAAGATGTATTAAAATACCCCAGATAAAGTGAGAAATTTGTGCAACCTCATCAAAGATCATGCATTTTTTTTCTGAAAG
Organism: Danionella cerebrum; assembly: GCA_007224835.1. Taxonomy (NCBI): domain Eukaryota; kingdom Metazoa; phylum Chordata; class Actinopteri; order Cypriniformes; family Danionidae; genus Danionella; species Danionella cerebrum. The sequence goes on from SRMA01026893.1 coordinate 604,725, forward strand.
CCTCCTAGTATTTGAAAAGTAGAATAAATAAGTCAGCTTCTCTCTTCTCAGCAGCTGAGCAATGCCCTTTTATGACCGTTATCAGCTTTGGGGGGCTTAGGTCTAAATATCGGTCACAGTATGGGCCTTTAAACTCAGAACACCCCCCCTCCCCACCCCCAATGAAAGATACTCAGTAGCTGTGTTAATCCTGAAGCAGGGGAAATCTGCCAGGCACTACTGTCGAATGTGTCCCCCAAACCATATTAACTCTCTCTACAGCTGCTCGCTGTCCATTACTGTGGGCTTTTCCGTCTCAACTTTCAACCAAATATTTATCATGTGTTTTGTTGGTTCTGTTCTCCGAGCGGAAGGCGACTAAGAGATTTCAAAGCTGGTGGAGGGTTGTGCAGGGTAGAATCGATGTGGAGAGGTTCCCTATCGTGCCCCTGCCGTTTGTGTTAATAACGCTATGAACTGCCTGACTAATAGCTTCTCCCCTGAAGAGACTCGGTGGGAGGGGGTGGCAGGCAAAAACAAGCCCCCAAACTCTATAGTCTTCCTCTGCAATTTGGCAAGCATGATTTTGTAAGCTTTTTGAATGCTGGGTCATCATTGCATGCAACCATTAGAAATTCAGTTATTGGTCAAATCACCTCAAACCTATTGCTGGTTTTAAAAAATCCATGACACTACTTATAAGTTGGTGAGAGAGATTTGTGAGGCTTCTTAGCAGTTAAAATGGGTAAAAAACTGAGATATAGGTGGAGCTGAAAGGAGAAACCAAAGGTGCACAGTAACCGATTGTAATTTCACAGAGTATAACTTTTTTTGCTCGAAAAATCACACACACACAAGTTTAAATTGCGAATTGCGGAGGTTAAATTGCGAAGCTTTCTTGACTTCGTTAAATTATGTACGCACAGCAGCCCTTGAAAGTTGCAACTTCACCATAACCTCTTAAGCCCGAGAGTCCCCGGTACCGGGGACTTGCCCCCTTGTGCGTTACATTTTCGCTCATAGCTCACTAACCCGGAGAGTATTCCACACATATTAAATACTGTTGTGCTCAGCGGAAACTCCTCTAAAAATGTATCTAATTCAATTTCATATCCGTTAACCACAGCTCTAACGCCATGCAAATAAACAACAACATATCCAGAGTATAATTCTAGAGCAAGTTTTTGTTTATGTGCGATATGTATCCACAATATAAACGGAAACACCAAAACCATGGCATCAAATGAAAGCTAACAACCAGCTGAATCCAGCGATATGCAACTCATTTACATTGCATGAAGTCTTTTAGAGCAGGGAGCGAAAGTTCCCCGAAAAAAACAGCAGCAAAAAAAAAGCAAGCATGTAAATCTTGTCTTACCTTTGCCGTTTTTTCAACAAAAGTTATTTCCAATGCGATAAAAGTCTGTTTGTTGTTTTATCTGGTCTTTAGCTTCGCAAAACTCCATTTTGGCTCCCTCTCCTATCTCTTTTCTAAGAATAACATGACCAAATATGGAAACACTCCCCGTGCGTAAAAGTATATATGTCTTTATTTGAACATATAGTAAAGTAGGAATGACAGGAAGAGAAGTGGTTGGAGAGAAGCAAGAGGTTGGGGAATCACAACGTGTTTGGGATTTGAACCCGGAACCCTACGTAACTGTGCATACTTAATCAAATAACTATTCAAAAATATTCAGCCACTAATTAGGGAAAAATGTAGCAAAACAAGATTAGTGATCAATCTTTATTTTGGTTTAAGAAATCTGTAATCGGTCTGTAATCTTGGGGGTTTTCTTCAACCAGGATCTCAGGTTAACAGACAAGGTAAAAAGTGTAGTGTGAGCATCGTTCTTCCAGCACATCTAATTAGGAAATCGACAATTCCTGGTATTATATGATACGTAACATGTAATCCATGCTCTGTCAAGTTTCCGTCTTGATAACTGCAATGCTCTGTATAACCCACTCTGGGAAAAATGCCACACAAAACGATTAAACTCGAGCAATACTGATTCTCAATTGTGCTTCACTTTCAATTGACCTTTGTTTTTGTCTTTAAATAAGTTCAAGGCACCACTATTGCTATATCAGGGAATTAGTTACTTTAAGAAATCTCTGCAATCATCAAGCCAGTTAAGGCCATGTTCACACGAACACATGGTACAAAAACACTTTTGTTTTGTACAAACGTTTACAAAAAAATGCATCCACACATGGACGGTTAAAAAAAAAGCAGTTCACAAAAAAATTTTAAAATAGTAAACCAACAAGTGCCACTAGATTACAATGCAGAAGACATATCCTGTCATTTCTAAAATGAGTATTCAGCATTGAGTTTGCAAAAACATGTGCAGTTGTTTTTTCGCAAAAAAACAGTGACGGCAAGCAAGTGTTTACATTTGCGGTCCAAATGTAAACACTTTTCTCAGCCTTTGTGAATAGCAATAGCTTTAATTTTTACAAATCTACAGTTAAATCAATGCTGTGTTTTCCACATTTACAAAATTATCGAGTACAGAGGTTTATGTTTTTCTTTTTATCTCCCACACATCTAAAATATGGGCCTTTGATTTTTCTAAATTTAAATTATATATACGAAGCATAATAAAAATTAGACCAAATAAATAGTCCAAATGTTTATCATTCTAATTTTCTTTGAAGATGCTGTGAAGAATGTGAATAAAAGCACTATATATACACATAAATACGCAGCTTAATCCTTTTTACCACATCTGCCATTGTTTTAGATCATGTGACATGTTTGCTCTGGCACAGAAATCTTAGAAATAATTAGGATTTGTGTATATATAGGATATTTTCAGTGTGTTAGGGAAGGGATTGTTCCAGCACTATTCTATTATTCTGGGACCTAAAAGGGTGCTATTAAAATTCAAGTTTATAAAAAGAAATGTAGCAGCTACATTACACCGCGTATAACAAACCGTGTAGTACAGAAAGTGAGATATGTGCTTAAACAAGAATTAAATGACTGCGGGCCATTTACATTTTTGTTGAACCACCCCATTAACCTTTTAATCATCTATTTTTGCTCCCTGGCCTTTTAAACTGCCCAATGACAGCTGGCCCAGCCGGAAAGGACAACGGATGGAAAGATGAGATGATGAATAGATCTGTGAGACCATTAGATCATCAATCACTGTTGCCTCATGATCTCTGAGTGGGCTCCTGGTCATTGGCAAATGTTAGACTGGTCCAATAAAAAGCCACTGTGCCGCCTAAGCACGGTAAGCATCATTTGGTTCCAGGAAACATCTCTCAGATGCTCCTTCAGATCCCAGGTGAACACCCTGCTCCCATTTCTACGAGTTGGGGATGGGTGATAGTGGTATGATGGACGGGAGCGTGGCACTGTGGGACAGCGTGGTGCAGAGCAGAGGTGCTGCATGCCCACTCTGGCTGTCAGATGGGAAGCCTGAAGCCACGGCTGCCCAAGATGTGATGCCTGGCTCCGGGCCAAGGTCAGCTAGCCAGGGCGTCAGTCTGTTCACAGTCCACTAATCACACGCGTACAGAAAGCCAGAGCACAGCAAGAGAGGCCCTCTTGTGAAAAAGTGCCTGCTTCAAATGGTTCACAGTTTCCGTACGAGAGAACAAGGGAGATTTTAGACGATAGGATTCCTTTTGCTTTGTAGGTAACTACGAAATAGAGAAAAGCCACAGCCATTATTTAGTTATCTGATGGCAGATCCGAGTGGAACAAGAATGTGAAATAATAATGTGAGATAAACACAGGGATGTCATCTTAAGCAGGTACTTCACGCCTCTGTTGAAGCTTTCTTATCGCCAGACAAAGAATAGACAATAAATCCTCACGTTCATGTCCAAGACCATGGAACATTTCTCAGTGAGTGTTGAGAAGCTGCGAAGGCACCTATTGTTTCCATTTCCACCATTGAAGTCAACGCCAGCCCACAGAACCGCCTGCGAGAAAGTTATGAAATTTGGGACAGCTATTGCCAAGCCTCTGACCTTTAAGCTAACCAAATTTGGAGTCTCTAATTCTAACAATCTAGAGCCACCAGGTTAAAATTGCACTTACATTTATGCATATAAATGAAATTCCACTTCCAATACCTTGGCTCAATCCAAATCTAACTATGACTATATACCAACATTTTGAATTTGAAAAAAAATCTACTTTTGGTCGTTTTCACGAACTTTGGATCTGCTGACCATGCTGACTACAAATGGTTGATTTGTCAAACCGTTTTTGGATAATTAGCGAAAGGTTGTTGCAAAGGTTTTCATATGGATGAGTTGGTAGAGCAAGTTCATATCTCAGGGAAAGGTTGTGAGTTCATATCTCAGGGAAAGAAAGTACTGACAAAAAATGTGTTCATTATTTCAAATGTAAGTTGCTTTGGATAAAAGCGTCTGTGAATACATAAATGTAAATGTAGGTCATTGTGCAAAACTTGCCAAAATGGCTGTAAGGCTATAACTTTGCACCTCTATTTACACCAAACATCTTGTATGTTGTAATAACTATGACCTGTGGTTGTATGCTGTGTTTAGGCACTCTGCCCCCTAGTGGTCTGGAAATATTTAAAAAATTAACAATTCGCCCCGTATCTCCCAAGACTTTTGTCTTGGACAAAATTTTTAATTGTCAAAAAACACTGTATACAAACTGCTACATTACTTATTGTTAGTAAGAAAAAAATGTTAACTGTCCAACAGTATGTTACCATCCTGTTTCCATTTAAAATAAAATCTTATTTTTGTTAAGAATTGGAGAGTTTAAAGAAATTAAGATGAGTGCTGATTAAATTTGATTAATTATGAAACTATAATTTTATAATGAGCTGAACGCAAAAAAATGTCTCTTTGACGACTTTATTTATTGAAACTGAGTAATTCAAATAAGCAAAGAACTGAGGTTGAGTAAAAACTACCATCGAGGAGAATAATCACACGCAGTAGAGGTGTAAACTCCTGTCTGCGGATGCCATTCCCAACAATGTCACCAGCACTAATTTTCTTGCACCCAAAGCAAAGATATCTCATGCGTCTCCGTCTTATAATTCAAATCAAGCCTGCGGCATCGGCATTGCCTGAGGAAGTGCGGTGGGGAAGGGCATCAGAAATAAACAAGACAATGTGGTGTGGGAGCCTCTGACATTTGACTGATTTCTGATAGGAAGTGACAGGAGATTGACATGAAATGAAATTCATACAGGGCACCCTGAACCCACCACTGTGGCAAACACAAACAAACAAATAAGAAGCGAGGGATCATAACACCTTCTACTAGGTCTGAGCGTGGAACATCAGAATCGCAACAAGGGATGATTCTTTTTCTTCTTCTTGTTTTGATGAGGTGGACCTCATTTGCATGCATGAAAATCAGCCAGAGCTTATGATATGTCTGAAAAGCATAAACACGTCCTGCACCTACTTCATTCAGTCACACAACAAGCAACAATAATAATATACATCACGTCAAGAAGCCTGTGTGTGCACCTTCATCTTGCTCTTTCATGCAATTGCATTCAATTTTGCTTAAAAAATTAATAATGTTTTGCCACCACTTAAAATAGTGCAATTAATCAAATGAACTCTTAGAAGTCTGGGGCCTTTTCGAGTGTTTTTTGCTCTAATAAATTACCTTAATACAATTTATATATATACAATTTATATATATACAATATATATATATATATATATATATATATATTTTTTTTGTTTTTTTTTTTGTTATTCAACCCCAGCTTTTTTTTTTCTTAATTACATTACACAATAGATCCATAACAAATCGGAAATTGTACAAAAAAATATACTATTTTACGTATTAAATTCTGTATTTTTTTACTGCAACTGTTTTATAACTGAAATCAAAACTGTTCACAAATTCAAATATCCCCCCAAAAAGCAAAGACAAGGTCAAAACAATGTGTCGAACCTCTCCTAAACATTATTCTCTGTTCCAAGTACTTTTTGTGCCATTGGGCTTTTTTTGTGCCAGAACTTTGAAAATCACAAGCCATATCACAGATCTTGTACATCCAAGAGTAACCTTTTCTTTTCACCACTAGATGGCACTGGTTTGAGGTCTGTTAAATGAAGCTGAAAGACAATCGTGCATTTTCTCACATTTTAATTTGAATTACCTTGCAAATTATGAGTCATTACTTTATAGTTTGTTTAAAACCAAAAATATTAAAGGTAAAAACCTTTTTGAAACCTACACATTATATTTGAAATGAAAATTGGCCCACACACCGATGTATGCAGAGACTTCTAAAGGTTATGGAATAAAAGTGTAAGACAAGAGAAATGTGAAAAAATACAATAAAATTAAATTAAATAATGATGCTTATAGACTCTTAAATATAGATAACAATATCTGCCAATTACACCCAATCACATGCCAAGGGCTACAAAAAAATGGTGTTAACATGACTTTATTATTGACAAATAAAACGTTTGTTGCCAATGAAAAAAATATTTTAAAGGGTGTCAAGGAGTGAAAGAGCGTTTGGTAAGTGCACAGAGATGAGGCGCTCTTACCCTTGAGGACTCGTAGGATGGGCTGGAATGACCACCTGAGGCCCATGATGCTTGGTTTGTCCTCTCATCCATACCTGTCCAAAACAAAGATTCACAACTCCATCATACAGGTGTCCATTCAATACATTCAATATCTTCTTCAAACCAAACAGAAACATTTTCAACTATCAACATCTTACTCAGGGTGCCATTTTTGTTGGTCCTTGTGAAAATTATTACCTTTGGAATAACATACAATCTGACAAGAAATGCCTCTTTTGCTCTGCTCGGCCATTGACAAATAACAACTGTAACTTTACTGTTAAACGAAGGTTTACTTTTATGATGTGCTTTAGCTATAAACATTGTTTTTATAGTTTAAAGCATTGTTTCTGAAAGACTTATGCAATTTAATAAATGCAAACCTGGGTTTAAAGATCTTATCGATGTATAGTTTACAATGGTTTGAAAATCGTTTTTATCTCTTAACATCTGCCAACACCGCACCCATTGTGACGAGTTGGCTCAGCCCTCCCCGTCTCATGTTTGCCATAGAGATACACAAACAACATGGCAGCGATGTAAGTGATGGAGAGAGCTACTTTTATAATCTTTCTCATTTAAAATGTGAATAAAGTGTAATTGTATCACACTAAATATTACTTTAACAAGAAGACAACCTAAAGACGTTTCTAGAATCACGATCAGTCCAAGAATCAAATACACTTCAGCTCGTAAATGATATCTCACAGTAGCTCCAAAATACGTTTTGTGACAAATTTGTATTGCAATATAATGTTTTATCGGCTGTTTGAAAATGGAAGAATTATATTGGGAGAAATAAATACAGTTTAAAAGAGCAGTCCTTTATATTAGAATTGTAAATAATGTATTAAATGTAATTCACTTTCAAATACATTTGTATGTTTCTTAAAAAAAAAATTGGTGGATGGGTGAATGTTTGCTTAATTAATTTAACCTATGAAAGTTCTCTAAAGGGGGACCAAAGCGAAGTCCCTAAAGCCCACGGAGAGAAGTGTCTCACGACGTAGAGGAGCATTTAATCCCCTACACTTCCTTTCAAAGAGTACACTCTACAACCAGACCATTCAGAGTTATTTATTTTACCTCGCATAAATCATTTTCAGAAAAACATTGCTCTTTTCCAGCACCGAGGGGCTTGTACCCATGCAGCCCGGCTGCTCTGAGATGTCAGTGATGTATTGCAGAGGCTCATCAAAAGAGCTGACTGCTGAAAGTTTGATAAACCTCATATTTTACATTGCCTCTCGGTTCCCAAAGACAGCCACAAAAACGAATAAATAAATAAAAACGTAAAGTTGACCCAATTTACTTGATTCAACATCTGGTACGTGATGAACAAAACAATATCTGGCTTGGAAAATTACATTTGGCTGAGGCTGTTGAGTATAGATATATGATTGCTGGCTTCTTGAGGCTGCTTGAGCTGATATTGTTGTGAAGGTAACAATATTCCGTTCTTCACTCTCATGTTCGAGTTTCGAGATTGCAGAGGAAGAAACATCAATATCTCTCGACACTATTGAGAATCCATGTTTGTCATTTCAACAATTCTTGCTTATCCAATTCTAGGCCATTAGACCAGGTAACATGGATCAAAACAATCAGGAGATATTATAGAGGTTTTACAAAAATGTTGAGAAGAAAGCTTAAAATTTAATAAATGTGAAGTTATTTTCATAGCAACGTTGAGACGATGAAAAACTCATTTACTGCATGGCAGAGCCTGGCATGAACTGAAATCACCACCAACTGACCGTTAGCTACAACCGCTTACACTGATTGGGGTTGAGAATCAATCTGATTCAACATCGACTTTCAATTTTGTGAGTACTTCACCTGAAATCATGTCGTATTTAATGTGTTTATATTTCTTAATTTGAACCCCTGATGATTTTAAAGGCCAATGACGAATGTCCACAATTACAAACCATATAACAAAAAAAAAAACCTGTGACCACTAGAGGTGTTAAGTAACGAAGTACAAATTTTAAGTACTTATTTTTCAGATGACTTTTTACTTCAACTTCTCACATTTTCACGCAATTATCTGTACTTTCTACCTCCTACATTTTAAAAACAGCCTTGTTACTCCTATTTACTTTCGGTTTGCCACTAAAAAAAGTGCATCTGATTGTGGTTGGATGAGAAGTATAAACGCATACACTCCGACACCTAATTGGTTTGCATCACGTGACACGCTGCAGCAAGGACATTTGAATAAATTAGCATTTGCGATTGACATTTTGTTAAATTAAGAAGATGTCTGTGCATATTGAGGTAAGCTGGAATTTTGTTATTATCAATCGATTATTAACAGATTTTAAATAATTTCTTTGCTTATTTTATTGTTGTATGCAATATTTGTAAGTTAACATACTTATTCCCTTTTGGGGTCACGGGGTCTCCAGCGCACATTGGGCGAGAGGCAGGGGTACACCCTGAACAGGTCGCCAGTGCATCGGAGGGACTAACAGATTTTTTTTGTTGTTATATTGTAACGTTGGTAACTTAGTAATGTAATAAAAATATACAATTGCAATGTTGGTTGGCTTGACAGTACCAGATGAGTACCAGTGATGCTGCAAACTCGTCTATGGGCTCTGTATGAGGTTTTAATTTCAACTCAAGTGTTATCTGAGCTTATATTACTATTATATCTAACAGTTAAAGTATGTATTAAGTTAATTGTGCAAAGCTATAGGCTTGATTAAGTGTGTACTTTAAACAGACTACCTTTCATATCCACAACTTAGAATAAAACACTCGGTTACATCTGTAAACAAATAAAATTCCAGTTTTTTTTCTGTTTCAGTCTCTTTAAACCATGCAGCATGTCTAGCAGTATCTCCTCTCATGAACAGGAAAGGACACACAGAGAGAGAACTTCTCTTTTTCTGACAACTAGAGTTTGCATGGTGTTTGTGAGTGTTTGTGTGAGGTCTGATTTAATGCCAGAGACCACAGTGGTGCATGCGTGGCGCAGCAGGTCAGGCAGCACCGGAGCCTTTCAGAGCCAGACTTGATTTTTTTTCTCTTTTAATGCAATATCAAACAAAATTGGTTGGATTGTTTGCAAAGGAAAATTTTACCCAGACACACTTCCTTCGCTATTGTCATGCTTGATGAGATTTAACACTAGAGCTGAGACATATGTCAAATAAAAATGGCCAAAAAAAAATCACCAATATCATTTTTTTTTATCAAAACAATAAAATATTCTAATTTTTTAATTAGATTTTAAAAATCTCAATAAATGAAAAAAAAAATTTCCCAGCAATGTGTAGCAATATATGAGGTGTAATATAGCGGAATATAAAAATATCACAATATGTGTTTAGCCGGTGATCCCTGCAGCATAGTGGGGTAAAATGGTGGAGGTGAGCTCATTGGCGGCGGAGCGCATTGATACACAGTGTATAACAGACCTGGACTATGTGTGGTTATTCAAAATTAATCAACACCTGCCAGCCAATCAGAAGTGAGTATTCAGACAGACCATGGCATTATAAAAAACAACCCAGCTTTTTCACTGTTCAAAAATGATTTACATTTTTCATATTTATACCTTTTATTTAAAAAAATTATCTAAATACATGTCTAGCTTATGTAAGTTATTTCATTCACTTCCCGTTTTTATTATTTAATGTATTTTTTATTTTAAACTACATGTTTGTTTTCATAAAACTAATGCTATAATAATTAAAAAAAGCATTTGGGTGAAAACCTATTTCATACACATCGCACAGGCTTTAATAAAATACAATTATTTTACCCGTTACCCTTCCGGAAAAAAAAATTGTGCAAACATTGTGCAAATATTTCCATCCACCTAATTTTTTTGAGCATTTTAGAATTTGTGTAAATAAAACCCTTAAAAGAAACAACAAAATGAGCAGATATTATAGTAGGGTAAAAGTTGTTTTTTTTCCCTATGAGAAAAAAAATGTGCTAACACTACGATGGAAACGCATTTATTGAAAAAATCCTGATGCAATGCCAAAGGGGCGGCATTAATGGACTAACCAACAAACGGATTTCATTGGACAACATCTGAAGTGTTGTTTAGGTAATTTTAATATTCCTTACCCAAAGTCTGTCATCAAAGCTTCCCTCCCAGAACTGTCTTCACAGACTGTGTTTCCAAAGAGCAGTCTCCCGCCTCCAAAAGCTACATGACATGATTGCACCTATTGCGTTTTTTTCTATGTGTTCTGGAACGCAAGTAAGTGGCTCCTAATGCAGCAACTTCTACTTCTTGTTGAATGGAAATGGTGCCTTATTCGCAGAATTGCGAATAGAATTAATTTGCATCTTTGGACGAAAACACGGCTAGTTATCACTATTTAACTTTGTATTGAATTAGATTGAGGATCATCTGTGTTTTGCATGTGTTGCTGATCCTCATATTCTGAGCTAAATCCGTTAATTAAAACCTCAAATACTTCTGCACCACTGAATACTGCTGTGCTATTGTTGCTCACAATGTTGCGGAGATTTCTCACTGGATCAGGAATTGCACTGAGGTGTGCTTCAAGTGCTGTAGTTTTTGGATCTCTGTGCCAGTCTATCTTCATGAGAACCAGTACGGGCAGTAGTGCGGGCAGTCTTATTTAAAAGTGTCCCTTTTACTCAAAGATCCTGGTAAACTTAATTTTCTCAATATATATTTATTGTAGCTTATGACCTGCACAAACGAAGTAAAACAAGACTACAGTGTTTCCCTTACCATTATATTAGGGGGGCGCCCCGCCCCCCCCAACGGCACCCCCCGCCCCCCTTGAAGGTCAAGTTAATTTTATTTTATTTTCGTCGAAAAACGACAGAAGTAATTTATATATAACAGGTCTTTGCTTTTTTCTTTTATTAAACTAAATAGCATTATGTTATTTATACGATGGCATGTAATTTCTGTCTCAACGTTTGCGCGTTTACAATTGTCCTCCGTATCGCGCACGGCGGAGTTCCGCCCCGATGCGCGCGCACCGCGGAGTTCCGCTCCGATGTGCGCAAACACACACACACACCCATCAGCGGACAGAGACCGCGCTTTAAGCGCTCCCAAGGTGGTGACGAGTACAACACGTGTTCTGCTGCGAGCAGCAGCCGGTGTAGCTTTCCTACTCCGAAACAAAGGACAGAAAAGAGCCCAAGTGCTGCATGTCTTGCCCCTGACAAGCAGCAAAAGTCTAGCCACCACAGAACAACAGGTTTTGACCCAGCTTGGCTGTCAGAGGGGAAATACCCCTGGCTGTACAAGACTGATCTTGGTAAGTAAGTAAATACACACAAGCATGAATGAACGAATTGATAAATAAATTGCTTAATTAATAGCTAGCTAGCTTGTTAGTTATACAATGGCATTTCCTGCTTTAAACTATCACTATGTTAAGTTGATTTTTACTGTTGTTACTATCAGTTATCACTTTTAAAGCCTAACAGTTAATGTATTTACAGGTCAAAACAGACATTCGCAATAGGCTGCAAGGGGACCATCTTGCAGCCTGCATGCAGATCTCAATAAATGGGCCAGAAGTTTCAGACTATCCATACCAAGATGCTCTGGAAATGTTCTTTCAGAAGCCCAGAAAGATACACTGCAGTGACAAAAGCTGCACACGTTGTGAATAATTAACATATGAAAATAAATCTGATGTTTAGTGTTTAGTTCAGTGTACAGTTGTTTAGTTATTGTACAGTAATTGTTCAGACATTATAATATATTGGTATACTGCAATTAAAAGAAACATATAAACACTATTAAGTGTTTGTGTGAGTGTTTTGCCACACCACCCATACCCCCCCCCAAGGCCATGATCCTAGGAGAAACACTGAGACTATGTCTCATTATCCATTTCAACTGTTATCACAATTGTACAAATAAAAAAAAAACATTCACATATTGCTCCACTTAAAGAACAAAAGGTATACTATTGATGAGAATGCCATGCTGAGACTTTAAAATCATTCAGTGGCAAACCTGGAATGTGCAAATTGGGACACATGTGTTTAGTATTTGCAACCAAGGAAATGACCTCATAGGGAAGTTCCCCTCAGTGGAGCTTGTATCCTCCCTGAGGATATTATCAATCAGTTTGATTTCTGCAGTAATGATCAAATCTGATCCTCGATTTACATTTTAACCACACAAAACCAACTCAAACAGGTAGTGAAAAACCTGTGTGTGAGAACCAGCCTCCTCCTTTCGGCGGTTTCGTTTGTTATGAGTCAGCTGCTCAATTTAACCATCTGCCAATTCACTGAGGACTGATGTCATGAGATGTTCTACATCAAGGTCAGCGATTGAACAAACTCGCCGTTTCCAGAAGGGAAGATTTACCACTGCACGAAGCTTCACCTGTCTCTACAGCTTCTCTTAGCAGCAATTCATCACGTTTATACTAGTAGTCTGCCCTACAAACCCTGTGTGAGAGGATTATAAAACACACACTTTTCCCATTCCTCACATGAGAAACATTCCTGTTTCTGGGAAGCTCAGACAACCAGAGCAGCCTCTTATTCACAATCCGCTGCTTCTTCATGGTCTCCTGAAGGACAACTGCAAGCACCTTCTGTGGGCGTAGCTTTCCCATCCTTGTCTCTTCATTAGGTCCCAGACAGTCTAGAGTTGGGATGCATCACTTCCAGTACTTTTTGTTCTTCTTTACACTGAAGGTAGTTCTTAGTGACTTTGGCCTTATGTTTGGGGTAGTGGTCCTGCTTCTGATGAGTTTGAGGCTAATCATACGCCTCCCAGATTCTATTGCATGACATATCAGTCTGTATTTCTCAGCAGTGAGAACACCAATTGTCATTTGGAAACACCAACCTGGCTTCACTGTTGCCTGCAGACACTCTCCAGCCCTTTGATGAACAAAACAGCCTTCAACTATAACCAAACTTGATTTGCCTCATTAGTACAGAGCACCTGCAGCCATTTGTCTGCACCCCAGTTTCTATGTTTACATGCACACTTGAGATCCTTGGGTTTATTCCTATGTCGGCAGTATGGTTTTTTTTTGGCTGTGACTCTTCCTTGAATCTCACGTCTGGTTAGACTTCTCAAGACAACAGATGATTATACCAAGGTGCTACGTTTGGGTATATGGCCTAAAAAAATAGTTTTTTTAAACACAAATTTTTTCCACACAATAACTGATTTATGATTTAAAACTATTTTCCACCCATATTTAAAATCAATCAGTAGATAACAAAACACACTATGATGATAATAATAATATTATTAAAAATAATAATATTATTTTATGCTTTTGTTCACATTTTTTTATTGAAATTAAATAAAATGTCTAAGATGTGTGTCACTTAAAGGCATCAGAGCGCATGCGCGCAGTTGAATTATTAATTTCCTGTAAGTTTAGGGCTTGTAATAATGTTTAAACAAACATTCTTCTTTCTCTTCGTCAAAAGAGCTTGAACAGCACATCGTGAAAACCCAGATTCCCCTTTGAAATCTTTGTCTGCGAAAGACCCGTCTTCCTCAACCTCACCTTGGTAGCAGTTCCTCGCCCAGCTTCCTACACTTGATTCAGTATCAGTTCATGACTATGTTTGAAACTACATTGGTAGGTGTGACATTGACGATTACAATTGGTTGACCATATACCGGATTAAAATACCAAAAATGATGCAATTTCTATGTTTACAGGATTTTTCACCATTTTGTATACTACTTATGTATGTAACTCATAGATCTTTAAAAATCAGAAAAGAGTGAACTGAAACTGCTTTTCAATATCATTCCTACAGAGTCATCTTAATATTCTTCAAACCACAAGTCTTTCTTTCCCATAATCGTCACTTCCTTCTTTCAAGTTCAAATAATTACTTTTAAAAACACCAGCAAAAATGACCTGAAAGGTCAATTGCACAGTGCGATTTTTAAAACCTGCGTAATGTGTGTGTGTGTGTGTGTGTGCGTGTGTGTGCATGAGTGCGTGTGTGTGCGTGTGTGTGGGATGATTAAATGCCATGGACACTGTACAGAGCCTCATCCCAAGTCATTAACTTGTTCAAGTTCAGTCAGCTCACAGCTTTTAACCTCTTAAGCCCTAAAAAAATCCTATACCTTCACTTTATAAGGCATTTCTCAGCTTTTACAAGGTCTAAACTGCGAAGATAGGTTCTTGGGGAGTGGTGTGGATGAGTTAATTTGACAGTCAAGAACACTGGGTGAGAGTAAATGATGTTGAATTGGCCAAAGAATGAACTCCGCCAAAAAAAAACCTACATGTTTCCTCTAATATCCCCTTATTTTACTTTTAAACAAGCAAATAAACACAATCAATTGTAACCACTACATGTCAAAGACATCTGTAGCAAGTTTGGTGTCCATACTACAAGAAACTAATATTCTGTGCAGGTTTTGATTGAACAAAGTTCAGGCGTAATTCATCTTGGCAAAGTTTGGCACAATTATTGAAATATGGAAAAAATCTTGTCCAAAGCTTCCGCTACGTTCATGGTCTTCTTTTCCTGCTTATGGGACATGATTTCAGCAAAAAAAAACCTAAAGAAACGCTGTAAAAGGGGGGTTGACGCCCCTTTACGCTGTCTTCGTGCGCCATGCGTAAGCTGCTATTTATGCCGCTTCCAACCTTGAAACTTCCCCGTGTGCCCACCCCTCGACCGTCTGTCTAATCCGGGAGCTCTATACCTCGTTGGAAAGCTTTGAATCTGTAGAATCAAATGATATCCACGATTTTGAGACAGACAGGATCCCCGATGAATCACAGGACACGGAGCGTAGAGAGGACTGCTTTTACGCACGGGGACTGTTTCCATATTTGGTCATGTTATTCTTAGAAAAGAGATAGTGAAGAGACCCAAAAAAAGTTTTCGCAAAGTTATCCACCGGACATAACAACAAACAGACTTTTATCGCTATGGAAAAAAATTTGTTGAAAAAACGGCAAAGGTAAGACAAGATTTACATGCTTGCTTGGTTTTTGCTGGCGTTTCTTTCTGGGAACTTTCGCTCCCTGCTCTGAAATACTTTGCGCCATGTAAATGAGTTGCATATCGCTGGATTCTGCTGGTTGTTAGCTTTCATTTGATGCCATGGTTTTGGTAATATTGTGGATACATATCGCACATAAACAAAAACTTGGTCATGAATTATACTCCGGCTATGTTGTTGTTTATTTGCATGGTGTTAGAGCTGTGGTTAACGGATATGAAATTGAATTAGATACGTTTTTAAAAGAGTTTCAGCTGAACACAACGGTATTTAATATGTGTGGGTCACTCTCAGGGTTAGTGAGCTATGAGCAGAAGTGTAACGCACAAGGGGGCAAGTCCCCGGTACCGGGGACTCTCGGGATTAAGAGGTTAACTAGAAGCTGATCTGGTCTTCGATGTTTGGTAGTTGTCTCAGACTGGAACTGCTTGAGTCTACAGGCAACTGCTCTTACTTTCTCACAGAAGAATATTTGATATTTGTGCTTTTTATCAGTGAAACACTTGTTTGAGAAGCTTCTATAAAACTTACAAATATTTAACATAAACTTTAAATTATATTGAAGTTTCTTGGGTAATGTGCAGTGGTGTAAAGTAACTAATCAAATGTAAAGTAAACTCAAATTTTGACTGTTTTTCTAAGAAATTGTAATTTAGTGGTTAGATTTAAAAATGTATACTTTTACTTTTCTCTTCTCTTAAGATGTAACTTCATGGAGATATGTGCATTTGATTATGTTTATCACGACAGCCCTGACAACTCCCTAGCAACCAAACTGTTTACCCTACCAACCAATTTGGCATATCTCAGGCACATAAGGGGGTTGGTTTATGTCACTCACTTTGACATTGGGTTCAAAGGGCACTATTCAAAGCCAACATCCAAGTTTGTATGCAAACTTTCGCCATCTAGTTTCCACACTTCACAGCGGCTTTCAGTGCACATGAGATTGATCGTAGTCGATATCTTGCTTTTAGCTCCGCCCCTATAAATAGTCAGTTGCACCCTCACTGTCATTTACTCACTTACCAAACAAAACACTACAAACTGCTTAGAGTACACTGTAGTTCAGGGGTGCTCATTACATCAATCACAATCGACCGGTCGATCGCGGCGTTAAATTGAAACAATATCAGTCGATCATCCATCCCGTCACAGTTCAGTAAAGTTAGCTGCAGATTCACGGATTCGGTTTTCTCTGCTCAATAGCTCGAGACCAGAATGTTCTTAGTAAACAAATAATACCTATTTTTAATCTGTGTTATGTAGCGGACAAACTCTCAGGGTGGATTTTTGGAGCATCTGTGGTCAAAAGACCTGCACTTTATCCACATTTAGTATAAAAGCATTGTTCCGAAAGTGAAATTCCTAAAACTTTTTTGTGTGTCTAGTGAACCGGTTTGATCTGGATTTTTCAGCAGGGTATCACTAATTACACAAGCATAATCAAACAGCAAGAAAGCTGGAGCTTAAAAATCAAGGCCTCTGACAGACCCTCAGCATCAGCAGCAATACATGTATCGTATATAGCTCATCCTTGTAATTATTTCGGAGGCATCATTTTTTATGCTTCATTATGAAAATTAGCTCCAAAATAAATGCAAATTATGCACACGCAGGCATGCCGACCTAACTGCTGTGAATTCTGTGCTCGAGCCTGATGCCAAAGAGCATTCATTTACATGCAGCTCCCGTCCAGAGAAAGGTTTAAATATGGATTTAACTTGGCATAGGCTCTGCCTTGTGAGCAAATCTTTGTCTTTCCTATGTTAGCAGCTGGCATCTATGAGAGATTTGTCTTTAACTTAGTTTTACTCTTGTTTTTGCCAATTAACTGCAATTTTTTCTCATTTGGGTTTACATAACTGACAGAATTTAAAGGGTGGATTTGTCCATTTTGGCTGTTGGATTAAAGAACACAATAAAAGTCATTTTTAAAATTGGTAAGATTTTTAGGAATAATAAAAAAAAACCCTAACAATTTTTTACATTTATATTTATGCATTTGGCAGACGCTTTTAACCAAAGCGACTTACATTTGAATGAATGACCACATTTTTTGTCAGTTGTTACTTTCCTAGGGATTAGAGCACACATCCTTTGTGTTGTTAGTGTAATGCCCTACCAACTGAGCCACAGAAAAACTTTTTTATCCCATTTATTTTAAAATTACAGAAAAAAGGCCATGTCAAGAAACGCTGTTAAGAAAAGTAACCTCAAGGGGCTAAACTTGGCAAAACTGAGTCTCAAGTTCAGGTGCTTTCCCATTACCGTCCCCTACCCCTCTCTCCTAGATCAGTTCGTGTCTCTCTCCACTTTCCTGTTAATAAAAAAATAAGGATTTCTTTTTGTTCCTGTTAAGAAAAAAAAACAATGAAAAATCTACCACAGAAGCCAACTGCAGTAGGCGTAGAGCTTGAGGGTTTCGTCATTAAGAAGGAAATTTAAAACAAAAACAGTTTTTTTCATGTAAAAATTTTTTTTAGTGATTTTAATCACATTTTAGACATGTGTATTTGTTACATGAAAACTAACATTGTTTTCATCATTTTAAAACCAAAGTCAAAAATGACTTTGTTTGTGATTGCTATGGCAGCCATCTTTGTAAAACAACCAAATCTGTCTCACACTCGATCTGAAGTGTGTCTGAAAATTAAGACCTGTGAAAAATGATTACAGCAACTTTAATTAAATGTAAGACTTTTTAAGGCGTACAATTTCAGTTTTGAAATTATAATTTCTTTAAGACCCTGCAGGAACCCGTCAAGGCCTGAGCACGAAGGATCCCTCCAATATCTCCGCCCATCATTAATGGCAATAGGCTCGAAAATAAATATTTAGAAAAATTAATTATTGAATTAGCTAAGAATTAATTCCCATATATTCTACATTAAGGGTCTGTTCTGGAGTTGAAGGGTTGAACAGGTGCCTCCTTACCAGACCCCAGGAAAGGGAGCAGAAACAGGGGTCTGAAGCAAGAGTTTCAAATCTGTGCTCTGGCAAAAAAAGAACACATTCATAAATTCAACCGACCGCTGCCTTCCACTGCTGTGAAAACAAGCACCCAGACATGACATCACAAAGCTTAAGGTTTGAGTCGTGCGCTGGAATTTGCTTCTAACCAAATTGCCACAGAAACCAAACATTCCGCTCACAGTCCAGACAGCCAAAGCAGAAAATTCAGCGATGAAACTGCGATCAATACAGAGCGGATAAAGCATGTGAATACACACAAGCTTCTGTGGAGGGACCGCTGCCCTCCCTGGCCTCATCACAAGGGGCAATGAAATCCAACCACTGTTTCATTCTCTAGAGAGAGATGAGAAACTGGGACCATAGCAAACAACTTCATCGAAGACGAGGAGCATCACAACCTGAATGGTGTGGGAACAATGATAACAAACCCTCCGTAGGATCTAAACTATGATATAGGAAGGAACATGTATATTAGGAGTTCTACTGAAAGAACACCAGTCATAATGCAAAATAAACATTAACCCTTTTTGAGTGTTTTGGACTGCTTTATAATTCTGAGAATTTAACTGTGTTTTTTTTTTACAGCAAAAATTGAGAATTAACAGTTTTTATTTTTTAAAAGTGTCGAGACAAAATAAAAATTCATAAATCCCCCAAAAAAAGCAAAGACAAGGCCAAACCAATGTGAAAATTGTATATTTAAAAAAAACGGCGAACCTCTCCTAAACCTTAAACTCTGTTCCAAACACTTTTTGCACCTTTGTGCTTTTTTGTGCCAAAACTTTGAAAAACACAAGCCATATCACAGGTTTTTTTTTCACCACTAGATGGCACTGATGGCAGTGGTCTGTAAAATGAAACTGAAAGATAATTGTGCATTTTCTCACATTTTAATTTCAATTACCTTGCAAGTTATGAGTCATAACTCATGTAATGTTCATTTACAACCAAAAATATCACAGCTAATAACCTTTTTCGGCCGTGTCATTCCTACATAATTCACCAGTGCACCCCAGTTCTGACAGAAAAACGTATTTTCGAATAAAAAGGAAATGTGTGCATCTTGGTGTTTCCATCCAATGTTTTTTATGAGACATTCCAAAATGCAAATAAAAATGAGACATGGCTGAACCAATCATTACAGAACAACACCAGCCAACCACCCGCATCTTTATAGGTGCAGCACATGGAGAGAACAATGGAGATGGGGAAAATAACAAGAGGTGGAGTTTGTCTTATGGTCAACAGCCACTGGAACAACGAAACTTTGTTCATCTCTCGCAGTCAAGCACAGCGCAACTTGAGCAACTGACCACTTAATGCCACCCTTTTTATCTTTTTTTTAACTCCCCTTGGAATTCGGGACCATCATTCCACCTCAACCAGACACTGAGATATGGGACTTGTATGAGACAACAATCCACCAGACACAGAACTAGGATGCCATGCACATGTTGGGGGAACTTCCCCTTTCAAACCAGGGGACACAAAGATTAAAAATTATTTATAACTTATTTAGTAGATAAAAATGCATGTTCATGGTTGTAATCTTGTGACAATGTGGATGAGAAAGAGGGAGGTGGGGAAAAAATCAAGTTGCGTACCAAGTGTTGAAAAAAAAAACACAACTTGCGCAGCTTGGCAGTATCCTGGTTTTCAACCGAATGGGAATGGAGAGATCGAGAATCTATATCCTAAAAGTCTTAAATAGATAATTTTTCTTAAAATAAGAAAATCAAGATTTTATATCTAAATTCAAGCCTTTTTTGCAGCTTTGCTTTGATTTCGCTTTTGCTGTGAATTCGGTCTATTAAAATGATCTTGTTAAATTATGTTTCATGTTTGAAACTTTGACAATGAACTGGAGAGGAAAGTGTTTATTCCAGAGTGTCCAAGCTGCTGTGTCTATGTGTGGTCCCCTGTGATCCTATACGCATCCTACTGCACTTGAGGACACATACACTACCTGATGACAACATAGAAATGCCGTTTAAATACAGGAGCTGCAGGAAGCAGGGTTGTAGTGACGGGGGATTTTGTCATGGTTGGAAAAGCATCTTCATTAGAGCGGCCGTTTCACATGACGCTGTCAGTCACACATGCAGGACACCAACACCACAGCTTTGCTACACAAACAACACTTCACTAAATCTTGCTTTAATACACGCAGGCTTCCATACACAAGGTCACATTACTGGAGATATGAGGTTAAGGGTGGAGGGGAAATCAATTAATAGGCGCATTGTGACTCAACCCTGTCCAATGAGGAATAAATTATTAAAAGGTAAAACATCGATAATGCAAATGTAGAAAAATACATTTGATAAAAAAAAATGAGGCCATATGTAAAGTCAAGTGCACCTTGCACTTTAGAACATTACTTTACTTTATAGCCATCAGTAGGAATGTAACAATACACTCTGCTCACGGTACGATACATACCTCGATATTATGTCCATGGCATGATACCCGTCACAGTATTTTAAACCAACTTTGAAACCTTCATTGGAAAAAAAGTGATTTCAAAAGTTTTAAGACCACCAAGCTAAGAAAGCTAGGGTCTAATTTGGTTTGTTTGAGAGCATTTGATACCATCCATCCACTAGGGGGCAGTGTTTACGTTAGCATTAAGTTGTCTTTTTAACTTTAAGTGATGGAGAGAGCTACTTTTATAATCCTTAGCATTTAAAGTGTGAGTAAAGAATAATTGTCTACTAGTAAATATTATATAAAACAGAAAGACAAGCTAAAGAAGTTGCAGAAGTGACTAGAATCCAACCACTTCAGCTAATATCAATGCGTTATTGATATCGAAACATTAAACTAAGATGTAAAATGTCAGTTTCCATTGTACTTTCAATAGTGTTTACACAATTCCGTTCTTGAGAGTTGAGAACCAGAGGGCCACCATAGTTTTCAGATGTGTTCTTCTTCGGACAAAAGTTCTAGCATGTAAACGAGCTCAGTAGAGTTTCCATTAGTTTTTTTTGTTCTAAAGCTAGTGAAAATCAAAAATGGCTACTGCAATATTTTGTGTCGCATGTGTGTTATTGATGCGTAGTCTTGATTTCTATTCAATCGTTTACAGTCACTGAGGTCTGTAAGGACTAGCGTACTGCTAGACATTAGACAATTACAAATTTTACTAGAAAATAATTGTTTTAGATTATGATTTGTATTTATTTCTGTGAAATTCGGTCTTGTTTTGGAAAGCTGTTTTTTTTTTTATTAAGTACTTTGCTAAATGGAAGCCACTGCGAGTTAATTTTTTTAAAGCAATGTGCACAATTGTACAAAATGTAATTATTAAACATATTCCTAAACCAGCATCATGGCTATTTATTATCCCATATTATTTCCCATTTCTAATTTAATAGCAAGTGGCAAGGTAGATGAAGAGTGCTTGCAGATGCATTGATTTGTGATAATCGATTATTAATTGAAGTGTGACCACCATATTTAAAATCGAATCAAAAGGTAGATTCCCAGCCCTACTAGAGATAAGATGACTTGGAGGAGACAGCCAGATCAATATGAGCCACGCCAGATTTAAATTCAAATGTAAAACCATGTGAAAGTGCGAAGAGTGCTCGTTTTCCTGTATGCAAACAATGCTGCCGATGTTTTGAGATGTTCAACAACCTGGTAATGTGCATCAGAGATGATTTGACTCTCAAAACAGCCACACCTCAAGATGAAGCAGATGCCCAGCCTACTTTTTACGATTTATATATAAACATGCATTGCATACATTTCTTTGGTAATATGAGGGCAGTATTGACCTTACTATTTAAATAAGGACAATGAGGGCTACTCCAGATGTTTCTCAATACTACTGTGTCCTTTTGTTGCCTGAACACTGTAGCATGTAGACTGGATGAAAGCAGCAAGAGGATTCATTAAATTAAACCCCAGTTACTCATTTGCTCTGAAATGCACACTTAAACATTCAGAATGACTCATTTGTGGACCACATTAGTTTCCATATTCCCCGTCACATTCGCTGAGGTGCCATATCCAGCTTAAGGGATACCCTTCAGCCTAGGAAAAACAATCACCAGTCAGACATTTAAAGACAGATTGATCCTTTTTGTCAGCTGAATCACTGATATTAAAGGGTCATGAAACCCCCTGCAGCAGGGGTTTTCTCAAATCAAGCTTTGAAAAGTCAACCCCAAAGCAGACTGGAGGGAATGCGGGGTTTGCATTAAAAAGAATGTTACATTTATTTTTATACATTGGTACATTTATTGCTCTCAAATAATACCAAATTTATGATAGATTTCTTTCACATTTCTATTTTTTTGCCCATTTGTCTATTCTCATAACCCCCTCAGACCCTACTTCCATAACAACAGACGCCATAATTCAGTGCTTGTTTATTTGTTTTGATTCGTTTTTGGGGACGGGGTGCTTTTGGTGAATTCCGCTCAATTTAAAGCCTATTCAAAGACATTGGATGTTTGGTCATTGAAGAAAATGCAATCTCCAATGCAGTTCATCAATGGTAGGATGGGTTTATTTTAAATGGGTTTTATTTGCATGGTACAGTGGTCCCCCGAGATACGAATGCTTCTAGTTACCAAATGTTCGATTTTTTGTTTCAAGATACGCAGAAAAAATTCAAGAAACGAACAATGACAAACCTTTCTGCTCTATTTTCCACTTGTTTGTCTCACGTCGCGCTGCACTTCCGCGTCCTTGCTGTCCTTTCTCCCTTTGAAGAAAGTGTGCTTTAAGGGGCTGATACAGTTTTAAATTGAGCGAAACATTACGTATAGATTACCAATAATGTACTATAACAAATGTTAGAGTCAAGGTGTTGTAAAAAATATAACGTTCATAACGTGAAAAGTGCTTTTCTGTAACGCAAGTTAGAGAAACCCAGTGACGCGCTCTCAGAAGCGTCTCTCCATCCCTTCTCAAACGCTCGGTATTCTTTGTGCTTGTGCCTGTGTTGGTGACGGTAATTTGTGAAATATCTCGAGAAAGTTATGAAAGTTAACTTTCATACGTGGTGCCGTAGTTCTCTGCCATCCGTTCCACCTCTTCCGACACATCGCCTCACTCTCAAGGTAAGGTTTCACATTTGTGAACATATTACGTATTTTGCGTGTGTTTTATTATCATTTATTACATTAACAATGTGTAGATTTAAGGATTGAAGAAACGTTACTTGATTTTTCTCTGGTTTTCCATTTTTTTAATCAACTTTAATCAACATATCTCGGGGTGCCACAGTATTTGTAAAGATTTTTCATAATCAGATATAATATAAAGCTGGAGGCTTTATAATTAAAATTTTAGGAATGTTTTTACAAAATGTTTACTATTAATATTTGCTCTCACTTATGCCAGTCACAATCACAAGAAACCTGTGCAACATTAATAACAGAAATCAACCAGAAAATAGCATTAAAAATATTGTTTTTCTATTATAACGTTTTTAAGCACACTCACATAAAACCGTTTGAGACAAAAAGGCCATATTTCATAGGTTTGTCTCCAACAAAATCTGGGTGCAGGTGGCACGTTGATGTAGGTAGCACTGCTGTCTTTCAATAAGACGGTCACTGGTTATCGTTGTGCTTGCGTTAGGTTTCATCCAGGTTCTCTGGTTCGGCCCATAAGAGCAAAAACATACTTCAGGTTAATAGAAATCTCTGCACTCTCTTTAGGAGTGACTGTGTGTGTTGCCCTGTGATGTATTGGCGACCTGTCCAGGGTGTACCCCTGCCTTTCACCTGAAATTCGCTGGAGAAAAACAGTTTGGGGTCAGTGTTAACACCCATATCCTCATTTTGACACCAAGCTCTCTACTGCACCATAAAATCTCAACAGCGGTTTATCCACTTCTCACAATATCCTTAATCAGTTTTTCTTCGGGTATTCTGGTCCTACGTGGGTTTGAATTCTTCAAGCTCTCTCTACCTGCTTTTCTTCCCGTCTAAATACTATCCAATCTGTTCAAATAAAGGCATTAAAAGGCAAAAACAATAATCTTTTTTTTTTTAAAGTCCCTACTTAAGGGTCTAGCACAAGTGCTCAAATGTCTGTGATAGATATTCTCTGTTCTCTGATTGGCTGATTTATTCATGGCACCTGTTGCTTACAGGTGAGTATAAACAAGCATTACATGACTCAAACTAAATGATGGTCATTTTGTTTGGCCCCTAGTTTGATACCAACATGCAAAAAATACACAAATGGGTTTGTAAAATCATGTGAAACCACAATAATTATCTGTAAGAAATGTCGTGTTTTCTGAAACAGCAGCAAAAATATTGCATTCGGTAAAAAAATACATTTATACTTCGATGCTAGCGACTCTTTCTGTTGTTGCTCTGCTTCCTCGTTTTCCCAGCATGCACGCTGAGCAGGCTTCACTCCACTCTTGAAATTCCCATCAATAAAGAGTGCTGGAGCTCTTAATGCAGTGCTTTGAAAACAGCTTGGGCTTTAAATGTTCCTTTACCTATCTCTCCCTTCCCCCTCAGCTCCATCCAGCAGAGGGGCCTTTAAGGGGTCCAGGCGGAGCGCGTCTGGCCAAACCCAGTTCAGATGCATTAATCCAAACTCTCATTCTCTGCAATTTTCACACTTCCTTCCTGTGCTGTGCCATCCACCATATGTTCCCAATCGCAAACTGAGGAAAGGTGCTTCTTCCTCCAACCTTGAGCCGCATCCCAGGAACTAAGGCACTCAAGCCAAATAGATGAGAAATTTATCTTCCTCATAAAAAAGGACCAGACTGCCGTGGGGCTTGCGGAGTAAATCCAAGAGATTTCCCTTCCTCTAACACATAATTAAATTGAGTTGTGTTAGAGGGCACATTAAACTGCATATCTCTCCCTCTTCCCCTCCTCGGGTTTCATAGGACAATGTGTGGCGTTAACAGAACTGAACTGTCTCCTCAAGCCCAATAACAAATCAAAGCCATGGTGCTTCAATGCAGGCTAAGGAAAAATGTCACCGGATAGTGACCTGTCAATCAGCTGAAATTTACACCGACAACATTATTAGCATTTAAAATGGGTGGCATTTTTATCTAAACATTTAACAGATCTGCTGGCTGCATTTTGCTTTTTAATTTTACACAATTTGAACATAATTTAAATTAATAACGTCATTAGTCATTTAAAGTTGTTAATATATAAATGAAATGTCCAAAAGTTGATGTTGGCTTGTAAAAGTGCTATTTATAATATTTGTATTAGAAAATGGAATGGTTGCCAAGGTAAAATGGTTTGGAGGAGTCAGTGATTGACTATGATTTTTGTAAGCTGAGATAGAGATATGCCAAAATGGTTGCTATGGTAGTCAGGTTGCTATGGAGAGGTCAGTAACAAAATACAATGTTCCCCTTTTCACTTTAAGTTACAAAAACCAACCTATGTCTATCGTTTAGCAAAGCTGAGATAGAGTTTACAACATTTGGTTGCTAGGGTAAACACTTTGGTAGCTAGGGAGCAGTCAGGCATGTTTAAATCTGAAACTATTATTTTCCCAATTTCTCTATGATTTGTTATTTCGTTGCCGTTACCCATTTATTTTCAAGGACCATTTTAAGTCAGTGGTAAGTATGCAACCCCTTCTAGAACCTGGGGTTCAAATACTTTTGTACAGTGGTTAGTCTGTTCTTGCACAGACTGGTAACCTCCACATGTGTGGTCTGTTTCAAGTTTCTATTAGGTTCTCAGTTTGAGCTACAGCTTTACAAAGTCTGACTCTATGTTAAGTCAAAGGAACTTCCCAGCATTCTCAGGGATTTCCCAGAATTCCTTTATTTATTCCAGTTTGAAAAATATAGCAACCTGAATCAGACCAGCAAAGTTTGGTGTCTGTAACTTGAGTGGTCTAGAAAGAGATCTGTTTAGAATTATTTTGTCCAGAGTGAAAATTAACAACATGTTGGCTTTTACCAAAATAATTATAAAATGTAATAGATTTAAAGGCAAAAAATGAAGTTTTTTTTTTACACAATTTTTAAATAATTTACATTTTAATAATTTTAATTTGAAGTGTATTTCAATAATTTTGAAATTTAAGAAGCCATTTTTAATGGATAATAGGTCAGACAAAAGGTTCATATTATTATTATTATTATTATCATTATTATTATTATATTTATTATCAGAAAGGATATAAATATAGAGTTTATCTAGTAACCTGAAAAAGCTTTGTAAGTTATTATACAAATAATGTATAATATTCTAATGAATAATATAATATAATAAACATTTATAATGTTCTAATGATTTGATAGAAATTGAAAGAACAATAGAATTTCAATTTTGGTTATGATCATCTTATCCTTGTGTTAGAAAAAATGTAATAGTTAAATTCATATCTAACTGAAAGCATTTCTAGAAGTAGAACTACATTTCCCAGGACAACAGTTCAGATCATGTGAGGAAATTGGCCAATCAGGAACTTTGTTGTGATTGCATAAGGCTTGCACACATTCTCATTTAAATCAATCAATTTGGATAATTTTTTAACTCAAGAAGCATAAAAAGAGGCAATTTGTGAAAAAGGTAAGAGTTTACACTTTATATTATTAATATAAGTTATATAAAGGTGTGTCTGCTAAATACATAAATGTAAAATAAGTGGAAACTTATGTTTTGTCAGCCAGGAACTGCCACTTTATCTGTTTTACAACCACACATGTAAATAAAATTGTTGGTGTGCATTTTTTATTTTTTTTTTGGCAAATATTTTTGGGGGAAAATGGATCAGGCCAAGAAAGAGTATTTGTACACTTTGAACAATTTGTACACCAAACACACAAGTATTTGGACTTAAGAATATATTGAACATATTGAGTAAAAAGTAAAAAACAGAGATCTTTTTGTGCTGTTTTCTGTTATCATTTATTGAAACGACATGATTACGGCTGATTCTCAAGCATGTGCTGGATGCAAGAACAGGCGGCATACAAAAAGATTATTCTGGCACACCCCTGGATGCTTGCAATCAAGATGGTGTTCATTGCATCAAGAAGATTTTGTTTTATTGAGCTGCTCATTAGCAAGGTTTAATTCCAGTCCTGTCTTATGACTGTCCTACCCTCGATATCAGATCATTCATCAGCTGGGCCTGAGAAAAGTAAACATGCTTGACTAAAACCGTCAGCAGCTTCAGCATAACATGCATTAATATGAATCAACCGTGAATAAATATGCAATGGCACTTCTATATTATCAGTAAACATCCATTATTAATACAGGCACCTGTAAGCTACCAAAATAGGCTGATCATAGTTGAAGATTGTGGTGGCACACGTAAGCCATGTGCAAGCATTCAATTTTTTTACTGCAAAAATCTTTTATGTTTTATAACAAAAATCAAAAGTCTTCTGGAACAAAAGCAAAGACAAGGCAAGACAAAATTGCATCAAAAAAACAGGTGAACCCCTCCTAAACCCTATACTGTTCAAGCACCTTTTGTTCAATTGTTCTATTTTGTGCAAGATTTAAAAAACAAAAAGCACTTATAGCTGCGATTTGTGGTCTGTAAAACGGAAGACGATCATGCATTATCTAATTTTAATATGAGTTAACTCTTGTAATGTTCATTAAAACCAAAATATCAACACTAATAACGTTTTTGAGACCTACACATTAAATCTGAAGTCAAAATTAAACAAAAGATGGATGGTGTCATTCCCACTTAATTCAAAACAGACGCTGTAATTCAAAGCAAGCTGCATTGTGTCTGGTCAGATGCGTTTCAGTCACCTGTGGTGGAGTGAACCTAGGAGTAAAAAAGATCATTTATATCTTTTCGCATTGTGACATTACATTGTGGATGTAAAAGGGGTCACTAACAAGTGAAATATATCATCATTTTGCGATTAAAAGACACATTAAAATCACGTCTGATGAGTAAAGGCCTTAAATCTTTTTACCGAGTCATTTTTCAATTACTTTCCCTTTAAAAACACTACGGCGTGGAGTCATGTGACTCCGCTCAATTATTTTCAGTTATTTTAAAAACAAGTAATGCACCCTTAACTCAAACATCTCTAACATTTGAGCCTATTTACTGTACAAAAACTGAGAGTGAAGTACGAGGGGAAAAATGAATAAATAATCGTTCATTAATCATAATCGAGTTTAAATGCTTGATTTTAGGCCAAATCGCCCAGCCCCTGCTGAAACTGTAAATGGATTTACATGATAACATTTGATTGTGTGTTCTTGTTTGAAAAGATTTCAAATTTACACGGGAATTAAGTGTGTTAACTTTACCTGCTTAAATATTTATTTAAATTTGTAAACAATTAACAATTTTACCAGTGGATTCAAAGACTAAAGCCATGTTTTGGTCAATTGTGCACAAGCAAAACTCCAAATCGAAATGCAGTTTCAGAAACAAATGATATTTTCTCACGATTGGACAGCCCCTACTAAACAATCGGCTCAATTATCAGACTATTATCGATAACCAGCATGAGATTCTTCATTATTGCATTGTGGTTCAGAAATAAGCAGTCACAGAAGGAGGCTGCGACATCCTTCTCACTTGGGCGGCATTGGAAGAGCAGCGGGATTCCTAAAGTTGGCAGCACAAGGAAGACCATGCCAGCCAAGCTCAACAGACAGTAACAGCAAGCCTCCTCCACCAGAAAACCAACATTTATCTCTGTGTCTCCATCTTCACATCAGGACAAAGTCCAGAGTGCTCCGAGGAAGAAAATAAAAGAATCAGTGCGTAAAGAGGAGTAAAAGGAAACGACAAAGTGTTATTAATGATGTCATAAACTGATTGATAGCCAATAGGAGCTTATGAATGCTGCCCTCAGAGATCCCATCTGTCACCGAGCGAACCGAGCTAGAGTGACACTGGCTGCGGAGCACACACTAGCTTTCTATCGATTAACTCTCTCTGTCCCTGAGCAAGGGGAAAACACTCAGAGACCTAATCGCAAGGTGAAGACATGCGTCAAGTGCCGTTCTGCCCACTTTCACAATCTTTGGTTGGCATCCATGAAATCACTGAGCATTAATCTTCATTACGAAGCTGAATTAGTGACTGTTTTAACTCCTACATGAAGAACGGAGTCAAATAAGAAGCTCCTTGAGATAGTACACGTGACATTTCCGTACATTATAGGAACACAATGTCGTCCCAGTAATTACCATGGTAACAAACAAGCGCAAGTCTCCACAATAAACACAAGAGAGCTTTGCAAAAGCTTTAACCCAAGAACATCATCTTTAATTTATTACTCCAAATCCTTCAAAAGACAAATTAAAAACGAGGAACAAATCAGTGGTGCACGCTAATCCTCAAGTCTTTTTCAAGAGAAGAGATTGAACTTCAATTTGATTGGTATTTTTGACAGTAGGAAAAAGGAGGGGGTGAGGGAAAAAATAATTTCAGACTCCAGTCCTAAATATACCAGGCTATGTTGAGTGCAAATGTACTCGCGACTGCTTCTATACATAGAGGGAGGCTGAACTGGCTACTACAGAGGATTAGGACCCGCACTACAATGCCTCTCGCCATCAGCATTCTGTCTTTCTGTAATGGAAATCCTGATGGATGCATAAGGGCACAGGTCACGTTCGCTCGCTGACTATTCCCATCAAACCCAGTGAGTTTGGAGTGTATATTGGTGACCCCATCGACAGCGACGTGTTCTTTACATGACGATCTAGGTGTTCATTTGCCAAGTGAAGAAGAATTTTATTTTTGTTGCACTCTACCAGCTGCGCAGTGAGCCTGTGCCCGGATGAACTGGTGGATTCTGGTCTTTTCACTCAAAGTTTTTCAGTGAACAAGCGAGAGGTGAAGATGGTTTAGATTGAAAAGTGGTTACGAGGAGAAGCCATGAACACAACAGAGATGCAGAAAGTTTAAGAGGCTTGTAAAATTGAGTGTTGGACACATGAATATATGGCATATTCATACTAAGAAATTTAATTTGACTACTGAAAACAAATCTACAGGACTGTGCAAAAGTTCAACCTCAGGGTTTTGCATCGTGAGGGGAGCCAACAGACTTTGAAAAGGTGATGGATAATCACAATAGATTGGGTCTAACAACCAATCGCCCCAAGACTGTGGGCGCTTATTTTTGGTACATGTCAGGAACAGAAACTATAGACGTGAAACCATATGTGCTGTAGTCAAAAAGCCAAAACCAGGAAACAACAATCTCATTGTTACCAGCATGAATGTCACAACTGGGCTTAATACCTTGCCGCAGGTCTCGAGTTAAACCAAAAAAGATCCTCTCACTTCCTCAGTTTTAATAAGAACTTCTGTTCAAAGCACTTCAATCCCAGTGGATCATGCTGAGTGGACCAAATGGACAAGTTCAGACATACAGCATTGTGCCATCTCCTCGGAGAGCTCAGAGAACCACAGGGACGAGGAGAGATCAAAAAGGTCATTATGCAGCCACTCATGCCAAATATCTGCTCTCTTATTCCCAGTCGAAGTCTGACGGCAGGCTTTAAGAAGCCGTCCTGCTGGTGCACACTCTGCATGGGCCAGGCAGAGCGTCAGTGGGCCCAAGGTTGCTGTTCTGCAGTTTTGGGCTAGGTTAAAAAGAACTAAACTACAAATATTTCCAAGACCAAACCCATTAGAACATGTGATTACCTCTTAAAATAAGTATGTACCTTGAACAGGACTTGTTTAATGAGTAAATAAAAGGCAGTGCATTTTATATTCATGGTCACTTCGAATCTGATTTCCATTTGACAACATTTAAGACCAGACGTGTCATCAACATCATGTTTACTGACCTGCTTTGTGCAAAATAACTCTACATTTTAACGAAACATCAAGTTTGACAATTCATTGTGAACATGCTCTGTTTGCAAAAACAAGTACATGACTTAAAAAGAAGGCAATAACTGAAAGAATCACCATTCAAAAGTATCTGTAGATACTGAAAATATTAAAAAAATGTACAAAAAATTTACAAAACGTAAACTTCCTTCTCAAACACGAATGAATGTCAGACAATTCAAAGAGGTAGAGCTGTGAAGAATGAGGTTAAAGGCCTCTTCACACCAGTCCAGATTCGCACCAATCTGTAGATGACTTCTCAGCAGGAAATATCGATGCAATGATGCTCCCTGCCTAAAGATGCTCTTTGCGGTACAACAGATGCTCACACAGATGCACCACACGGGGAAACAGGAAAGAAGAAGAAGACAAAAACTGTGAAGAAATCAAAGAACACATAGAAAAAAAAAATCACGGATGTCGAGCGTTTTATCGTGTTGGTGGAGCTGTTTGACAAAAATGTTGGGAACAGAGAGGATTTGTGGTGTGCTATGGTGGCGCTTATGCATTTCGATCGAGTTGCGTCGTTACACAAAACTTCACAAACTAAAATTTGGGTATAGGCCTTAAGAATCTTTTTCCACCTATACCACAACAGCACAGCCCCGACCTTGTGCCGTGTGATTGTGATGGTCGTTCCTATACGACAGTAAAAGACTGGGGCCGATAAATGACTGTTCTCACACTGACATGCACCAGTATAATTTTCAAGCTGTGATTACAGTTTATTGGGCTCTACTGTACAGTTATATGGATAAAAAAAAACTAGGAAAAAAATCATACTGTAATGTACTGTCCCATTGCCATGCTTTTCTCCCATTGGAGCAAAAAAAAAAGTTGACGAAATTGTACACACGAGTGAATGGTGAACAAATGTGGCCTTGTGATGAACTCATCTAGGGTGCATCATAGGGACCAATAAACCTTGGTGATCATAACTCATCACACACAAGTATTGAAGGTGAATTTTTGACGTTAACCAGGCAATAAATCATTTGTCACAGAACATTTAATTGGATGTTGTCACGACTAGCTCAAGTCCTGACAAATAAATGGAGGATAGCGTGGTTTGCAATAAGTAAATTAAGTTTATTAACAATAAATGAACATAAAGAGATAATAATTAAGAAAAAAACAGCACAATTTCTGAGGGACAAAAGTGAGTAACTCCATCCAGCAGAACAAGATTTAAACTCAAAAAACCCTTAAACTAAACTAGAAGCAGAACTCAAACAAACGTAACAAAACAGCAAAAGAACTAGGGCAAGGCCAAACAGGACAGGTGAGCAGCAGCAAGGCACAGACTGAAGGGGAAATGCCACTTATAAGGGATAGAGGCAGGTGTCACTCGTTCTCCTGATCAGCCTGCGACCACGCCCCAATATCCAATCTCATCACGATGAGTGGGAAGACTCATCACAATGTTAACAAAATGTTTTTTTGTCCACCACTTCAGATGTATTACACTGGAATTAAGTCAGAA
This sequence comes from Danionella cerebrum, assembly GCA_007224835.1. NCBI lineage: Eukaryota > Metazoa > Chordata > Actinopteri > Cypriniformes > Danionidae > Danionella > Danionella cerebrum. The sequence goes on from SRMA01026893.1 coordinate 637,505, forward strand.
ATTTTAAATAATGAAAAAGCAGCAACTATTCATATATGAAACAAGGCCCACGATTCCTTAACTGCTGTTTTGATTAGTACTGAGGGATGTGATGGGAGACGTGAATGCACCTGAACAGTATTTCCAGCGCCGAACACTTTAAAATTGAATTTTGAGGTGCTGTTTAAGCTCGCAGCACCCTAATCTTGTTTCCACATACAGTAGGACACAGCTCAGATATGTAATGAAATTGGAATGTGATGGAAAGTTGATCTCTCATAAAGAAAGGATGAAGTGGCTCCGCCCACAGTGCTCCAATGGGGGATTAATAACTCTGGGGATTTTCCCCTCTGACTCTCAATATCAAAACCCCCTTTCACAGTCACTCATTCCAGCCGCACTAAAAAAGAGATTCTGAATCCAAAACCTGATCGCTTGCTGGTCTAACCTTTTAATTTGCTCTATAAATATGTTTGCCACATCAGGGTACAGTTAAAGAAGTGCTCAGACTCTCATCAGCTCAACTGTTTCTAGAACAGTGACGTTCACTTAAGTCCTAGCCAAACTGACTGGTGGACGCACAGATGGATATCTCTATGGGTTTACTATGCAAGCACAGGAAGAAAATAAAGAACCAGACCATAATGTTCTCAATTTTTACACGAATAAAAATCACATTCTACTTTTAAAAAGAATCGTATTTTTAATTTTGCATAAGATTCTTTGCTGTATGTTTTTGTTTTTCTCATTTCTAATGAACATTTAATTTATTGCTTGAATAACAGAGCAAAATTTAGCCCCTTTTGTTCACAAATTAAAATACTAATTTGTTTTATATTTATTTATAGATTTCCTTTGGATCAGTGTTACAAAACCAAGTTCATGAGTTCCAGCTCCAGGAAAAGCACCAACAACTGATAAAATCTATCTATCCCTTGATACGTCAAATAATGTTACTTGAGTCAAATTGGTAGAATTCTCTTTTCATTTTATTTCAAACATAAAAAATGTAAAAAACAAAAATTAATTGCCTTCATAAATGTCAGAAAAAAGTAAAAGAACCAGTGTTTCCCCTACTATTAATCAGGAAGGGCAGAAACTACAAGCTACGGATAAATCACTGATCTTTTCTCATTTACTGTAGGACAACCTAAAATCACATTCCATTCTGTGTTAAACATGTACAGAAGTGTTTAAAATATTTGTCAATGTGTGAAAAGTTCATGTTATACAAACTGTGAAAATCTGTCTCTAAGATTAATATTATTTCTAATAATATCATTATTTACACATCAACATGTTTGCTTCTTGTTCGGTATAGTTTCTTGTTTTTGTATCACAAAAGATACTCAAAAGATTCCTCTTATCCACAATTTTACATTTATTTACCACATGTTCATTTAAACTGAAACATATAAAGTATTGGAGGTCTTTCAGAGAGGGATAATTAACCCTACGGACAAGAGGAACACGCCTCACTCACATTTAAAAATCCACTAGGTGCTCTCACTGTTTTCGAAGAGAAGTTATTATGACTGAATTAATCAGTTGACATCAAGGAAGGGCTTTTATCGATTAACACGAATCTGTAGTTTACATCGATTTGCTTGATGAAAAGGTATTTTATCTTTAAGATAATATGTGAAACACTGCCCCATTTCCGTAGAACCTCCTAAAGTGAAAGCCATCCATTCATTATTATTAATGAAATAACTGTACACATTATATTTTGTGCTTAATTTCAAATAAATTTAAGACAAAAAAAACATTTAGACCAAAATGGACATGAAAGAGAAAATACAGAAAACTTTTAACAAGGCCAAAAAAATTATTATTTTTTTTTTTTGTGGATTGAAGGCTCATTCTGATTTTAATGAAAAATATAAAATATTTCAACATTACAAATCTAATTATAGAACAACTTGATGCAGGACAAGTGGACTGTAACAACAAATTAAATCTAAATAAAATTAAGACTTAAAAGTTGAGCAAATAACAAATACACCTCTATTTGTTTTCCATATATCCTTCAAATTTATAGCACCAGCAATGTATTTATTTTAATTTGCACATTAAATTAACACTCTTGAGTTATATAGTGACTTACAACACTAAGAATAAAGTATGAATCTAATCAACTTTTGAAATATTTCCATTTGATGTTTCCTTTTAAACAGCAAGAAAGGAGTCAAAAGAAAAAAAAAAAGAAAAATCAAGAATGCAAAAAAATTATAAAAAGCCTAAACATAAATATTGTTGATAAAACAGGATATGTGTTGGCAATTTAAAAAGCTACAAAATAAAAAAAAACATCTCTAAATGATCACAAAGCAAAACAAGAGTCCCATTTCTATGAATATAGTATTTCTACCCGTTTCACATGATAATACAAGAATTTCCAATGACACCTGAAGCACCCAGCAGACTGTTCAAAACAGATGTGAATGTTTACAACATCTCCTCTTTGTTTCAAACACAGCTGTCCTCCACAAGACACTTATTTACTCATCACAGCCAGAATAAACTTGGCTTTCTCAAATAAACTGGAAAAATAACCATAACTAAATACACCCAGTTTGTTTTTCAATCTTTGAACTCACATTTTTGACAACTACCAAAAAAAATAACATAAACCAAATCCTCCGTTAGGGGAGTTTTACAGAAATGCTGCAAAAGATGCATATTTTGTGCCAAGCAACATGACTTCAAAAGGCCTTGATCGCTATGGCAACAACATGATCTTCCTAAACCCACCCATGAGGTGACCTGAGATTAGGTCTGTTCGAGTATGAGAAAATTAATAATCTTTATTTTAAAACATTATTCCTGTTAGTTAACAATTTATTAATCACCAAATTAACCAAAAATGAACATGAAAAAATGATGGTAGAGATCATTGAATTGAAAATTAATTTAAATTCAACACATCTGTTGTCATTTGATACGTTTACATTGCTGCACTAAAATGTAGTTTTTCTCATTTGTGACAGTTCAGTTAAATATCACTTCAAAATAAAGTTGCAAAAAATATATGCAATGATATTTTGTCAAACTTTTCAGAGAATAACTGAAAACGTACTTTATTGTGGTATATAGTGATATAAAATAATCCATATTGTGATATATGCTTTTTCCATATCGTCCAGCACTAAATTGCACAGTCCTGCACAAAAAAATTCTCAAAATGCCTCCCAGAATTCTCCCTGGCATGGCAGTGCCAGCTTGCCCCAGGAAGCCACTGCTCTGACGCCATCACATGCGCAACCTGACCCAATGGTTCACAATGCAAGCAGCAGGTTCGCTAAAAATAATCAACCTCCTGCCTGAGAGAGGAGCTCCAAAGCAAAACTAAACTGAGAAGTTTTCAACAAGTACTTGTGCAAAGCATTAGAATCGTACCACTGTAATGTTCTGGTTTTATACGACATGTTTTGAGTGCTTCTGAAAGAGCTAATGGATTAAAGTGAAAAATACAAAAAACATCAGAAACAGAAGCTGACTGAGGGACTCTCCAGAGACAATAGCTTCCGCAGTTAAGAGTCACAAAGGGTTTGTTTCAGCATTCATCTGAAACTACTGAAAGTCAGTAGTATGTCAAGTGTATTTGAAATAATAATCCATTCGGAAACAAATGGAAGAGGCTCCCTCATTGTTTTAAACAAAACGCAGAAATCCGCTGAGAAGGCTTTGATGATAAGCTCGGCTCATGTAAGGTTTTGTCACCTTTAATATCTTCATTATACAGCAGGGCAGTTTAATGTTTCTCGCCTGAAACGATCTGAAAATGTGAGTCTTTTCAGAGTTCAGAGACTTCACAGAGAGGATACAAAACAGCGAATAGCAATCACACAGATTCTTCTCCACTCATTAATTATTATTCAGCAGATAGAGGCTTTTGCTAATCCACAGACAAAACGGAGAGTGATGTCTGGGCTTTATCCTTCCCGGCTGTGTCTCGGAGCATGTCTTCAGGTGCAGGTTCAAAAGCTTCTGGCAAAACCAAAACCTTTAGAGATTTTATTTAATTTCACAAAAGTCCTAACTTGTAACAATAGCCTGGTCTTTTTTTATTTTACTTTCTCAGAAAAAAAAACTGTGTTTAAACTGTTAATATTTTGTTTAAACAGATTCATCAAAGATCTACTTGACGTAAATTTATATCTATTAAAATAAAGGATATTTTTGTGATTTGATGAAAATAAAATCAGATTTTGAATATTTCTATAAACTACAATAAATCTGTTAATTTCAACAGTGACTGATCCAGCTCAACTAAGGCCATGTCCACATGAACACGGGTTTATTTGCACTGAGTGCAAAAAAATACATCACCACAACTGATCATTTAAATTAACGGTCCACTCAAAGACAAACGGACAAACAAACCATTAAAAGGCTGACTCCACGAAACCAATGTATGACAATTACTTCGGTGAAACACCTCAGTGTTTGGAGACTTGGGGGGCTTTCACACCTAACTTGTTCAGTTCAAATAATTCGAACTAGAGTTCGTTTTCTCTTTTAGTTCAGTTCACTGGGTCGGGTGAGAAAGGAGACTTTAAATTTGACCAAAGAGAAAAAAATATATTAAGAAATAAAAAAAATGTAAATTGCTCAAGGCTGTCTCAATAAAGTTCCAAACTAACTCTAAAGTGGTTCGTCTGTTGATCCAAACATGCTTTTTTGTAGCTAATAAACCTCACTTGTACTCGCATGCACATGGCATTAAGGGTTGGCGTCTTTTCTGTTTACAAAGCAGTGTTTATCATGACTGCTCGCGGTCAATATTGGAGTAGTTTGCAATTCAAGCATCATTTGCAATGTGAACCATAAGCGATGAACTCTAATTCTACAGTAAAAGATGCCAAGTGTCAAAATCAAGCATAACCATTTTAACCAGTTGTTCAAAGATGCCAATTAAAGCTATGCGCACAACTGCCATATCACATAAAAAAATTGCGAATGAAGCACAAAACTTTGTGGCACATATCAAAAAATAAAAATAAAGTTGCTGAGTTAGGAGAGTTAGCCTTTTTGCAACTAATAATAACTTACTTGCGTCTTAGAACATGCGCAGTCATGTTAACTTGACTTTGGAGGCAGGAGAACCTCCTCTGTTCTTTGGGGACCCAGCTGGTTAAGACAGTTCTGGGAGGTGATAATCCCAAACCACTTTGATGACAGACTTTGGTTAAGAAATTTTCAAATGACTAAATCAAAATTTCATGTGTTGTGCAACGAAATCAGTCCATTATTAATGCCCCATCGCTCCCCAAAAATGCATTTCCATTGCATTGCACTGGGATTTATTTAGTAATTGCGCTTCCATCGTAGTTTTTGCTCATTTTTTTTTGGAAAAAAAAATGGGTGGATGTAAACACAGCTAGTGTGGTGTGACTGCAGAGGATTGCAACAATGCATCAGTTATTTCTCTTGGTCAGGACCAAAATAAATGAACTAGAAGGGCGAAAAAAGTCTAACCATAAATGGGAATCTAGCGCTTTAATACGTTGAAGCGCGCTGTTTGACAAAGCTGGAGGCCTAACTGCAGAGTGCCTAACGAGGCAGCACTCCAGTATTTATCCTGGACAATAATATTCTGTCTATACAGTGATCGAATAGGAAACATTTGGATGTAATCCTGTACATGCTGTAAGCCCAATAAACAGCAAAGCATTCCTCGTTTCATCCACCATTTGCTTGGTCTTTGTAAACAAAGAGTAACACAGGGCGTTTTCAATGTACAAGTTGAAAATGCTGGAAAAAGTGTTTTCAAAATGACACACCTTGGCCATATTTTCAAAAACGCATGATTAAAACAGAAAAATGTTCCAAATAACCGAGGTATAGGTTGACAGGAGATAAATCATTTTTTAAGTGGTGATTTTTGTCATTCTTTTGTGTTTTCACTACCTCAACGGACAATATGAACACACTCCTTGGAAAATAAATAGTTTTTACTATCCTTTTCTAACGTGTATTTGTCATTTTAATGAATAAAAAAAAGCTTTCATTGATGAAATTAATAAAATCAAATAATAAATAATGCTAATAAAATTTGAAAAGTTTTTTTTAAACAACTGAAGCCTCATAAGAGCAATGAGCTGGTGTGGGATAACAGAGGAAGAGTTGCATTTGCACAAATATCCTCACAAGTCCTGGCATCATTCCACTATTGTTTTAAACGCTTCTTGGTGGGTCTGCTTCAAAAGCTTTTTTTTTTCTGGAAAAAGCAAAGACCATTTATCTTTGCACAAAGCCACACACCAAACACAAGGGCCACAACTTGAGAAAGAACAGTGTTGGAGACAACAAAAGAGAATTTTGTTATCGGACAGGTGATAGATGTCTCGCCGAACTGTGGATGAAACACAGGTCACATCCCAGCATTCCCACACAAGAGCTGCTCTCTGCAAAGCTTAGACGGTTGAGCCAGATTCATGACGTAACCCTTCCTGTATGTTGTCAGCCTCACAAACACTCTCTACACATGCCAACTGTGGACAATTCCAAGGAATTCTGCAATTTGTGGAAAATTAATCAAGCTTTGGTCTCTTAATGTTGGAATTCTCTCAAACGTATAGCCCCCTCTTTAGGTTTGTGTTTCAATGATTCCACTTGATTTACAAAAAGTGAACTTTCATTTATTAAATATCTGTAAAAACAAAGTTTGTAGAATATAATGTTAGTGCAGAAGAAAAACAAGTAGTAAAAACCATCAAGAGTGTTTTGATAGTGAATGCCTGCACAAAATGATGGAATGGTCGCTGCTGAAGCTTCCAAAAGATTTTACCAGTTACCCGTTTTCACTATTTGGAAAACTGTAGGTAAATGATAAATATCTGTTTTATTTGGCAATAAAATCAATGATCAATGGAGGTCACCTTTACAAAGCAAATACTTTTATCGCAGGGCCAAGAAAATAACTCCATAATTCTAATTTGAAGGGTTTTTGTTTTTGGCTTATTTTATAATACTTAATGCATGTATGAAACCCCATATTATACCTCATCGATTCATTGAAAATGGCAGTTTTTTACTAAACCATAAAACTTTGTAGCTTATAACTATGAAAATCTCACGACACAAGCAGTAACCCATCAATATGTCCTTCTTAATATCAAGATTATCATATCAAAATTGTTCAAATGAATTTAAATGAACAGCTGTACATGAATAACATCCTAAATATTATATAAATCCCACTATTAAGACTAACTGCAAAAAAATGCCAAAAGATGTGCCACCTAGCTTTTATTTGTGCACTTTTTGTTCAAAAATAGAAACAAAAATATATATTGCATTAGGTTGCCCAGAAATTATAACTTTTCAAAATTTGAGGACATTTTGCATTTCCCCAAACAAAAATTTTAGAGTGAAAACCTGTTTTCAGCTCTAAAAAAATGCAAAAACAAAAGTTTAAAGTAATAAAAAAAAACATAAAAAATATGATTAACAATGGAAAACATTGTACTTTAGTATTCATCCCGTAGCAAAAAGGACTCTATCAAAAAAAGTCAGTACCTCTGCTACACACGCTTCCAGGCAGATATCCAAGCAAAACCATCAGTAATTACAGTATTAAGAATATTATTTCATAATCACTCTTATAGCCTTTATGCAGTCATCACAAAAAGAAGTTTTTTTTTTTTTTTACAATTCTATATTTTCACAGAAACTCTATATTGTCGCGAATGTCATGTGAATTCTATATTCAGTAATAACCAACAAATAATAACCAACAACGTTCCTTAAAACAATATATTGCAGCAGTAGTTGGGGAAATCTGATTTTCAACTGATCCTGGTCACCTGATAATCAGGAATGGCCGGCTATATTGAATTAGCAGACTCAGATGAATGCATTTAAATGTCTTCTCTCTACTACATTGATGTTCTTGAACACTGTACATACAAAACATCTTCACAGTTCTCTAAATAACATCCCAGAGCCTTTCCAAATCTCTAAACTCATGGGCAAAAATAACAAGCAAATACAGGAGAGATGTTTTCCTTTACTGGACATCAAGGTTTAATGGCTGGTTACTGAATCACAAGAGCAATAAAGGATCTATAAAGGATTGAGATCTCTCAGTCTTGCCTGTGCTTCTATTCAGAAATCCACTAAAACTGAAAGCACATGAGAAAACAATGGCTCTGCTTTGTTACTCCACATAAACAAGCATTGAGAAAGAATAATGCTTGATTGTTCCCCCTTTCCACAGAACAACAGATGATATCTAGAGCAATGTGTGGTCACCTATGACAGAAGTGATATATTCATCGACACAACTAAATGAATCATGACCTTGAAGATAATTATGAAATGATAACTAAAAACTAACATTTTAACGATGTTACAATGCACAGTCAGCGCCACTGACAAATAGATGTGTCGTGGAGTGCAAACAAAGCTAAAGTTCACTAATGAATCCATTTCCTTCAAAGATTTCCACAGGAAGTCCTACCTGACGTGCTGAACTGGCTGCTTGCAAGAGTAGTCGGCCGGTTTTTCCCACTGTTTACAGGTGGAGAAAACATCTACAAGAAGGCGCACAGACAAAAAGTTGTGAATATTATTACTGTGCATTTGCTTCTAGCATTTTATTGACAATTGAAATGGTTGTAACATTGCTCAGAAACAATTCAGATTAAATAGTATGCTATATGAAGAGTTCAGAAGCAAAAACCTCTAAAAACGTAACATTAAATAAAAATGTATAGAACAAAAATGGATTATTGGAGAGAGAAAACCTTGCAGTCCTTTCTCAAAGTCAATTAACTGATTTAAAAAATAAAATAACAGCTATGTCCATATGGGTTTATTGTCTGGCTTCCTCAAGGATATGGTATATTACTCATTTTTTGTTCTGTGGAACGTCAATCAGTCATTTTAGCCGAAATACGCTTGATAAACCCATATTGAATTGCAAATCCCAACAAATGTCAACGATTTGTTGAAACAGCGTTGAGTAGTTGTTGCAGTACTACTAGTGTGAACAAAATCAATTTAGGGGTTTTCTATTAATCACCGGAGATGTTGTATACCCTGTACACTGGTAAATGACGGCAAAATGCATAAGATCCCTCCCCTTTTGAATGGAATTGAATGGAATTTTGAATATAACGGAAGATGAATGTAGCCTTCTTTTTAAGCAAGCACTGCTCCAATTAATTCATGATGTGCAAGTTTGGGACTTGCCTTGAGTATAAATAACTTGTTACTTGACTGCTGTATTTTTGTTGTTCTTTGTAAAAACGAATTGATCTCTACTGATATTTGAGAAAACTGAGAAAACTTTACAGCATTTTGTGGGAAAAAAAATAAAACATTGTTTAATAAACGTTTTAAATTTTAATGATGTTAGGAACTCATTACGACATAACAGTTTGAAAGTTTTCATGCAAACCATTTTCTCGAATAAAAAAGCCTGCAGTGCTTAAGCAGGCCGGTACGCATTGGCACCTCACCACTTCCAAACATAGGTCTTTAGAGTACCACCACTTCTCCCAGCCCTGAGAAGGATGCAGGAGGCTCATAAATGTGTTTGTTTTAATCTGCTTGCAAACTCCTGTAGTGCCTTTTCAAACACTAGAGCCACATTTCAGGTTTTTTTTTTTTTTTGTGCCTGCTCACTCAGACTGTGATATTGTGGCAATACAAAATTGTCAAAATACAAGAATATATTGCCTGGGAATTGAGTTATTTGGTTGTAAGTAAGGGTGTTTCTAGTCACTTCTGAAACTTCTTTAAGTTGTCTTTCTGTTTTATTCTGTTATATTTACTAGTGCACAATTATCCTTTACTCATATTTTAAATGAGAAACAGCAGGAACATTATAAAACATTTTTCTCCATCACTTTGAATCAAAGAGAGGACTTCATACAAACATTAGCGCTACCCCCTAGTGGGTGGATGATATTAAACGCTCTTAACACAAATACAACCTGGAAAGGTCGCCAGTCCATCACAGTATGTGGTTTCAAATCTTTTTGTTTATTTTTTTCCACTGATTGAAAAACAAGTTTCAATAGTTGGTTAAGAATAGTTTTGCAAAATATTGTGATACAAATCATGTTGTGGACATAATATCGATACATGCATCATATTGTGAGCATTACTAAACTAGTTTATAATTAATACTAAATAATACTATACTGTCAATTAATTAAAAAAATATGACTAATTAATAATGCAATTTTTTGCAATTAATCTTGTTTTCTTTTTCTGTATGTAAATGTAAGATTTAAATAGTTCAGATAAACTCAAGACAAAGAAACTATTTAAATTCAAAATTTGATTGCTTATTGAATTTTTTTACTGACTTATATACTGTTTAAAAAAAACTCTCTGAAGTACTGACTTGAATCCAGCTTGAAAGTGTTCTATGTGTATGTCTTCTGATCAATCCACTTTGTACCAAACTGCTTGATGTTTACTCCCAATGTAAGTCGCTTTGGATAAAAGCCTCTGCTAAATATGTAAATGTAATGTAAAATGTTTATTGATCACAGTTTATTGATCATAATAACAAGTTATAAAAACAAGAAAAAGGAAACATTAAGACCCTTTATAAGAAAAAACTGAATCCAAACCTCTCTTAAGGAGGAGGAATAAACTAAACTAAATTAATGAGGCTTTGTTCACTACTATATATAGTCACAATCTGTAGTGATCAAAAATGGTCCCGTGCCAAGCTCAAGTAGGTGCGGGAATATATACCCAGAATACACAAAACACCTGGGGAGTAATAAAACTAGAGGAAGTCAGACTGGAAATGACAGACAGCGAGGAAACACAGAATGAGTGAATCGTGTGACGGAAATATAATCACATGACCAAGGTATGAAATGTGCAAAATGGAAGAAAATAAAGGCATTAATAAAACAGCCTGTGTCTTTCTTGGTCTTATCTATACATTTTTTGCACGTTGAACACACAGAAATATATATATATATATATATTAAAAAAAAACCTGCAAACGTGTTAATTGCATTATTGCAATTTTAAGGCATTAAATGTTTCAAATTAATCGCATGTATTATATTCAGACCTTTCGCAGGTCTGAAAAATATTCTGTGTATGTTTTCACAATTGCATATTAGCTAAAGGCAACTGTTTAATTATATTTTAACATTCTTTTGATATGTATATTTCATTGAATTACACACAAATTCAACAGTGCTTTTTTTTGCATTTCAAGAAATTGTAACATTTTCTGTTAGACTTTTGTTAGTTGCCTGTTCGCTGTAGTTATTAAATCAAAATAAATCTATTTCATAATTATGCACTCTCATTTGAAATAGGTTTATGTACATATTCAATACTTAGTTTATTCATGTGTGAGGTCTGACGTGAGATCGCTAACTCTTAAATTGCATTTTGATGCACAAAGCCATATTTACCTTAAGGAATCTCTGCATTTTATGCTCCGACCTCCAAGAAGGAGAATTCCAGTACTTCTTGTTCACTGCATATTTGTAGTGATAGCATTTTGGAACCAAACTCATACAATTCAATAAACATGTTAAAATATGCAACACAAAATCACCTTTTATACTATAAGCTTTCGTTTTAATGTGGTAACCTTATGAACAATTGTAGATCTCTATAGGTTACTGTGAACTGAGGCAGAGCACAGAAGCTGAATGAATGAAGACAGATGGACTGGAGTCAAGATCTTGATGAAGTGAAATAATTGCTGTGAGTCTTACCGCGCTGAAATCCAGCAGATCACTCAGCTCCTTATCCGTCCCGATAGCGGCAATCCGCTGCTGAGGGTTCATCCTTCCGATCCGGTGCTAAATCTACAAAACACAAACATCATTGCCTTCAGACTGAGGAGAGCCTCGGGCTCCGGCACAGCTTATGCAAATCACACCGGCGGTGCACATCCGTAGCTTGACATTTGCCAAACATCCCGGTCTCCACGGAACTTTGCCCGCTCCTAATTCTACTTAATAAAACGTTATTCGTTATTAAAGGTAAATCTGTGCTCACGTGCCTCGAGCTATTGACAGCTTCGGAAAAGATAGGTCCTTCCGTCAAAGGGCATGGCACGCGGTGCCAGGGTGAAAAGAGTTTGTGTTTATTGAAAGAAAGCGGTGCTTGGTCAGGTTTAGGGGATGACCAAACGTGGGCATGTTAGAAGCCATGCCCGTCGGTGTCACACACATGGACCCGCAGCATCATTTTTCAACAGCATGCGTTTCATTCGGGTGTTCCAAAAGTCACGAGCTGTTGATTTAAGGCACACGCGCTGTCACAACACCGACCGCTTGCCACACTTTTGGTAATTTCCAAAGAATTGATACTTTAGTATCAACGCCTCTTCCGCTACTCGCAAGTTAACCATAACCCAAAACCATTACACGAAAACCAGCCTCAAGCTCTGACATTAACACCCATTTGAACAAGACGAGTCAAGTGTGATGACAAACTACAAAAGCAGAGCGCGTTCCCTTGATTTCTTCTCCCGTCTTCTATCCCAACTTCTTTCAGCCAGTCCAAAACCTCTCAAAAGCTCTGCAATAATTTACCTTTTCCCGTGTCAAATATCCAACTAGGGCGATCGGGTAAGCCAGTGACGGCGTAGGCTTCCTTGTTCTGCGCCGGAACGGTATTGATATTTATATATTTTGCTACTGTATTTGGGAAATATCCACTATGTAACTTGCGAGTTTCCCTTAGGCAGACATTTTTGCTTGGCGATAACCGAAGCACTACAGTGACGCTTGAAATTGTGTTCCTCCGCCAGCGCCGTTGACTTGAGTCTTCCTCAGCGGCGCGGATGGATATCATTTGTAGCGAATAATAAAGCCTGACACTCAACCTTACTGTGGGAGAAAAGGACCACTGGAGCGCCACCTAAAATCTTTCGTTTGGTTTACCTCAGAACTCACTTCACGCTTCACTTCTAGAGTTGTTATGAGATACGGATGAGAAGCCAGGAAGTGCAATTTAAGCTTGACTATATTAGTCTGTTTTGTACATTGACCATTTAAAACAATGCTCTCAAAATCAATTCTAATATATAGTAGGTAGTAATACAGGACCAAACTTTAAGAAGCTAAAAGTTAGGCAGGTGGATTAGTCTGACACATTTCCAATCAAGTTTTGGTGGTTTTCGGTTTCAAATAACTGGTTAAAACAAAAGCAAGAGTTTTAGCCATATTCACTGGTTTTAAAACTTTTCCTTAAGGTAGTGCTGTTGCCAGCTTTTTTGAGAGGTCAACCATAAGTGCTAAAGTTTGGCTTTAATATTTCAAATGGTTGTATAGATACATCTATAAATTCTTTATTAAACAAAATGGCTGAGATACTAAAAATAGAAACGCCAGACTCATATGATAAACTGAAATGGAATTTTAAGCAAATTTTTATATCTTCTGACCACTAGAAGGAAATTTACTGAAACTTGGCAGGCAACCTCAGTTCGTGGTTATTATAACATCCACCAAATGTGGTCTTGATACACCTAAGTGTTACTGAGATATGGCCTTATGACCATTTTGAGCGACTAGAAGATAGTCTGGAACAAATTTTGTGAAAATTGAATCATCGGTCTAGGAGGAGTTTTCAAAAGGTAATTAAAAATGGCGGGGGATCACACAAAACTTTGCAATGGGCCTGAGCCAAGGATTAACAGGAAAAAAGAATTTAGTTTTTAGATCTAACAAAAGTTTAACTTTGAACTAGTGGTGGCACTATAGAGTTTGAGTCTAGACTGGGTCAAATTACTCACAATAGCCAACTGTATCTATGTGCCAAATTGTATAACTTTCCCACAAATGGTTCATAGGGTGCCTAATATTGATTTCAATGGCGGTAAAAATAGATATATAACTGCAAGCCATGATATAGGGCCAAGCATTTAGAAGGCCAAACATGAGCACAAACAGCATTAAACAGAAAAAGACAAATTGATTCGGTTCTAGGCATACGAACATAAACTAATTTTTAAAAATGTAAAGTTTTATGATTTTTGACAATTAGGTGGTGCTCTTGGTAACTTATGTTTTGGGGTCAGCTTTGGGTACTAATGACTCATACCAAGTTTGGTGTAAATATGGCAAAAAGTTGCATAGATACAAGCATCGGACTCCACTTGGAACGATGTTATCAAAATCGCCATGGCTCGTAACTGCAATCAACATACAAAAGACAAAAATAACAGCAAGTTCTAAGGATGTTCTTATTCAAATTTGGTGAAAATGGGACAAAGATTCTGGGAGGAGTTTGAAAAAGTAGGTTTAAGATTCAATTCAATATGACCGGAAGTTCAAGCAACTATAGTAAAATTGGTACTCGTGTTCTCAGCTCATCCCGGGGAAAAAGCAAGATGGAATTTATGACATACATCTTTTGACCACAAAAAGGTGCTGGCTTACAATTTGTTGAGTAACTTCGGGGCATAGTGCCAAAAATGTATGCCAACTTTAAGAATTTTACAATAAAGCATTCTTGAAATACAGCATTTTTTAGTCAAAATTTGGCCAATGTGGTAAAATTGGACATGGTTTGACTCAAAACACACTTTTATGATATCTCTGTACCACCAAGGCCGAAACTGCATGCAAACATAGATCATAGTTACACCAAGTTTGGTGTAAACAGGCTAAAGCATTGCAGAATTATAGCCTAAATACCATTTTGGTGAGTTTTGCATAATGAGAATTCACTAATCATTCAAAAACAGTTTGACTAATCAAAATTTTGAGAATCAGTTTAGGAAATTTGGGAATATTTTGGTTTATTTATGCCCTCCCTGCCAAGTGTTAATGTGAATTTTTTTATTTCTTGTTTTGTATACAATTGTGAAAGCCACACCAAATGACACAATGTCGCACCATATTACATTTTTGATCTTCAGGATCAAAAACCTAAGTAGAACTCTTATACCCACAATATCTTTGAGATTTTGTTAAACTTTGAACATCATTTAAATATATTTTCCAATGATTTTCAACAAATGTTCACTTTCTATTATTCGTTGTGTAATTGTTTTCTTTTAATTGGCTTTAAAGACACATTTAAGGAAATCAATCAACAAACCAACACCCTCTAGCACAGCCAAGAACAAAGAGGTGTCAAAGATGAATAGTCCGGAGAGGGTCACAGAATCATCTCCCAGCAACTAGTTGAGTAAGGGTGACAATCAGTGGCGGCGGGGAGGGCGGGACTTTACATTTAGAGTTTTAATTTTGGCCTTCTGTTCTGGAGAGCAGAGAACTTGTTGCGTTTTCTAAAAACAAAACTGTTCCAAATCAGCAATACTGTGTTTTAATAGGAGACAGGGAAAGCAAAATAAAGATTTGGGCGAAGATTAGTCCATTTCTGATGCGACGTATGAGTTGTTAAATTTTCCCATAAATCGTTGTCCAGAGGTAATCGGTCAGAGGCTGCTCCATCACCCACTGCTCCTTGACCTAAATATAAATAATACTTGAAATATATGTTTGTTCATATCAGAAAGTAAAAAAGGCTCTGCTACCAAACCAACTAAATACAGACCCCATCAACACTACACGTTCTCATACATCAGACTATGGGGTCTGAATCTATGCTGAGGTTATGCCATAAGCTATGAGTTGCCTCAATGCAGAAGCAAAAATCAAACTACTAAATAGTATAGAAGCAGTCAATTTCAAATAGACCCCCATTATCCTTTGGTCCAGGCAACAAGCAAGATGTTACCTTGTGGAGTTGCAACTATGATGAGTAAGCTGTTCTTGTGTGTGTTTTTTTTTGTAGTTTAGAACATTACGATACATTTAAGCACAAAACTTACAACTTCAAATGCTGGTGAGTGGGATTTATTTTAGTCAGCCCAATGAAATATATCCAGCATTTTCAAGATATTCACTTTTGTAAACACTTCAAACCACTACACCTCTCTAAGATTTGGAAAAACTGTTTAATAATTAAAAAAAATGTTTATATTTGTAGAAGGTGCCACTAGATGTGTGTGTAATTTGTTGAAAAAAACAAATGGCATTTCCACCTGACACATCATCACAATACTCGTGGTGCCATCTGTTGGTCACTCATAATTCCACTGTTTATTAATTGAACTGAAAATCATTCACAAAAATGTGTGAACAAATGTATTTTGTGTTTTAACTACTGGAGGTTTACAAAATACTACTTTCCTACATACACGCTGCTATTTATGGTAACATTTCGACGAGTATATAATAACAAATGGCTAATTAAATTGCAGTTGTAGTAGAATCTATTTTTATCGCGTCTTTAAGTCTGAGTCTCAACAAAGTGGTTAGATCTTCTCTCAATAAGAACGCTGTTACGATTTTTGAGAGTGCCAAAGTTATCGCTGGCTTATTAATAGTCATAACAATGTTGTTATTACACGTTACAATCTTCCTCGGAGCAATACCTCACTGTTTTGTTTTTAAACCACAAACTTACAAAAACGAACAAAGACAAAATCCGTTTTTTTTCCGAGGGAATCAAGGTTGGTCCTCCAACAATAGCCTCTGTGATTACCCATGAGCCTCTGCGCTCCGAGCCGCGGTAAGCGTGCCTGAGTCAACACTGATGTTGTTTGCAAATAAAAGGTGCTTTATAAGGTAAGAAGAAGTTTCGCGCTTTAATGGTGATCGGTTATTTCAATATATTGATATTAAAACACAATAAACATTTGCACTGGGATTGGACGTTTCTCTGCGCAGCCGCTTGATGTTTTCGCCGTTTTTTTAGCACGTTAGCATCCAGGACCTGCTTGCTAACGCGCTTCTCACAAACCTTCTAGCAAGAAATAACCATAATATCATCTATTGGGGCGTTTCTTTTGTTTCACGTTTGCATGGTTTGGGTGATTCCGTTTGTCATATATGCATAATTTGCCATTAAGTATTGGCGGTCCGAATTAGCATTTTAGCGTTACTCTCTTTGATAGTTGTTAGACTACTTACTATTGCCAGAGGAGTTTGCGTCTCTCCAGTAGTGAATTCAAGGCATTAATTAAACATAACGCGTATTTGGGGGATATTTTGATAGATCTGGTGTCCTCAAACATTTGGGTTTAAAAGGCACTTAAAACAGATGTAGCTTGAGCGGTTGACAAAAGCTCTTGGGACAATAAAACATCTTCTTGACTTCAGTTTATAAATAAAGTGGTTTTATTGTCGCAATGCTCCACTCTTGAGTCCCAAAGTCATAGATTACAGATTTACATAAACCTCGAGTTGTCAATTTATTCTTAACTAGTATTAACTACTCTTATTTCTGTGCACATACAGTTTTGCATTTTATCAGAATATCTCCCAAATTCTTTATAACAGAGTGAGGGAATGATTTGATAATATTTTGAACAAATAAAAACAGCTAGGATCAATATTATTAGCCCTTGTAATAAATCAATACTTTGATTGCATTTAGAACAAACCATTGTTGTCCAATGACTTGCTAATATAACCCAATTTGCATGATTAACCTAGTTAAGCATTAAAACTCCGCTGTAAGTTAGCAAAGCAACGAGTAAAAGCATGCATTTTCATGGCAAATACTCAAGAGAATAGTTTAGACTTAATGAATAATTAAATCATTGTTAATGCTTATAAAGATGTAGAAGGATACATGCCTTTATCAAAGTGGTTTCAAGTGTCAAGAACTTCAGTTAGAAGCTTATCAAGAAGTTTAAAGAGACCAACACCGTGAAGACAAAGACTACCAAATGGAGAATGCAAAGAGATTCAAAAATCTAAAGATCAAAAGACAGTTTCTTTTACCAAGACAAATGTAAATAACTTGGCCAAGTCTGTAGTTTATGGGGGCTTTCATACCTGACTTGTTTAATTCGATTCAAACAAACTAGAGTTTGTTTTCCCTATCTGAGCTTCGTTTGCAACGTGAATCATAAGTGATTAACACAAGTTTTATAGTAAAAGAGTTATCGTCAGAATCAAGCATCGAAGTTTGTTTATTTTTAATGCGTTGTCCCAGTTTTCTGGCATTCTGTCTTTTTCTGTTTACTTCTGTGTGCCCATTCATTCTAACCAATCGAAAAGCAGGCCGAGAAACGCATACGATGACGTATGTGACCATTAAGGGGCCTGTATGATATCCCATGACTGTATTTTCAACAAGTGCAGATCTGAGTGATTATTGTGGTGTGAATGATGACTAAAATGGCAGACAATTGCCACAATCTTTTAGCTGTTCCTCTTGGTCTGGACCAAAGTGTGAAAGCAATATTTTGTGAAGTTACAGACCAAAAAAGAAACGATTTCTGAAGACCATTCCCATGTTTCAGTGCTTTTGGTTCTGTGAATCTCATCAGGGTTGAAGGAAACATGGAAAAGAAAGACTTTATTGACTGCTATTTTGTTAGACAACCTCAGACAGTCTGCAAGAAAACTTTGTTGGGGGTTGCCATTTTGTCTTTCAGCCAGATGACGACCCAAAGGGCACCTCACTTCTGAAGAAGAAATACCTCCAAATGACTAAAGTGAATGCACGTGACTTGACTGTTCCTGCACAAAACCCAGGCTTGAATACAATAGAAAATTTGTGGGGGGGGGGGTTAAAGTCCAGATTTTTGTGCCTAGAAATCTGGACAAGGTTAAGAGATCTGCTCAAGCAGACATGGGTTTGGAGTATGGACTAGTTGGACGGAATGACAATTCTGATGCTGCTTTCTTTGCGGTACGCAGATGTTCCTCAAGTTGAGAGACATGACAGTTTTTTATACTAGATTTTTGCCAGATTTAACCAGCAAGACCAGCCCCTTTGAGTACAATCTGGGAAAGGAAGTTGACTGTTAAGATCACTTTTTCATCATGTAACTGTCGATAAGAAACACTCATCCTTGCACCCTGCCTACACATCCTATCCAACTTCTCCACATACCGTAATTCCTCAGGATGCATGCTTGATGCTTGTCGAGAACTACAGCAAACAACTACATCAAAACAAAGATTCACCAATTAAGTAAAGAACAATGGATGACGTACAAAGATGAACTAGCCTCAGTTTGAAGTTACTCTGTTCATAAGCGATGTTAAAATGCTGACCAAGCAGGGGATCTAGTCCAGAAAGCCTGGAAAGATTAGACATAATAAACTCTTCAGAAAAACAAATTCCGCCTTTTAGAGTAGGCATAGGGCTGGGCGATATGAAGCAAAAAATATATCTCGATATATTTTGCTATATCTCGATATATTTTGCTATATCTCGATATACGATATATCTCGATATCGACAGGATTTAAACCCCCCCCCCCAAAAAAAAAAAAACTACTGCAAAAACAAATATTACAAATTTCAAAGTCGTTTTTATTGACGCTCAAAGGTGCTTCTGCAAATTTTCTTTCAGAAATCCTTGTATACATATTATAAAACAATAAAGAAGTACATATTGCCTTTTCTTTCAAAAATAAAACAACTAAAAAACAGGCAGTGAATAGGGACAAAGTGCTCCTGTAACATTTAGGATATAAACAAAATCCCTGATAACATAAATAATTTAACTGTAAAATAATACACATTGCCTTCTTTTCATTCAAAAATGAAACAACTAAACTCAAGCTCATCTTTGCAGGACCTCTGTTGTAAGTAACCTTTTCCAATTCAGCAGCAAGCCGCGCTCTCTCTGTAGTGTACAGTCGCGGGAGTTCCTGTCTCGAAAAGTAATGACGACTCGGTAAACTGTATCTGACTGGGATCAAGTGTTTTTAGCAAACGTTTAAAGCCACGTTGTTCAACGACGGATATGGGTGCCATGTCCACCGCTTTGCGAAATGCCATGAACTCTGTGACGCTACACCACCTCGCGCTCTGTCTTTCATATTCTACACTCCGCGTTATAGAATTGTGGAGATTAGTTGAGCTTTGGTTGGCAGAAACTTTCACGGCATTCACGGCAGTAGACATCTGTCTGTTGTTCGTCTGACGACTTAAAACCAAAGTATTTCCATATAATGGAGCCAGCTGTTCTTTTTTTGCAACAAGTTCTGTAACCTCCGGGCTGGTTGCGGGCGCCGCCATGTTGATTGAGACGACAGGCAAGGGGAGGGGGAACAAAAGCAAGGAGGCGCGGACGAGCGCAGCACAGAGAAGGCACACAAGCAAAGTGGCGAAAATTAAAAATAAGACATTATATCGATATATACGATATGCCAGAATTCATATCGAGTTTAAAAAATATCTCGATATATTTTAAATATCGAGATATCGCCCACCCCTAAGTAGGCATGTGAGAACCTAGACTTCAACCCAATATAGATCCTACGAATTGACTTGAAGAGGGCCGTCAAAACATGAAAGATCCCCAAAAAAATTTATCAATACCCCTGACTTGGATGACAAATTGACAACTTATTAAAAAATAATATTAAGAGTAATTGTTTTGTTTAATTTTGTTAGCCCCATTAATCGGCACTAATTACCCACTTTGCTTTTCTTAGATGTCTGAGTTGTTTATGGAATGTGAAGAGGAGGAGTTGGCGCCATGGCAGAAAGCAATCCAAGAAGGCAATGTGATCGATTTGGATGATGACGATGAAGATGATGAACCAATATTTGTTGCTGAAATCTGTGGCTCTAAAACTACAGGCAACAACATTACCAAACCAGGAGGTATGGTGCACTTTTCGCAAATATACTTGTTTCTTTTCAGATTTTTGATCATTACCGATTTTTAAAATTCCTCAGGTGTCAGGAGGAACCAGCAAAATGTCCCTGCCCAAAATCCTCCATCAGTGCAGAGGACCGGACAAGCTTCAGAAAGCACTGCGAGTGTGGGTACAGCTCCTGCACTTATGGTCAAAGGAGGCGTGGCTTCAACAGCTGGCAACCCCATTCTCATCCCTGTCAACACAACTCTTGGACAAACAACCCCTCAACCAATCATTATTAACAATCAGGTAACTCCATTCTTTACATGTTAATTCAGCTATCGGTGAATTAAATCAGGTTCTATTGAGCTAAAAACCAAAACATCAAAGGAAACCAAAACATCAAAGGAACTTTTGTTGTACAACTGCAGATACTGAATGTGAAAACTAGTTCAACTCCATTTCTCGCTTTAACAGGGGTACATAGTGGCATCACCACAGAATCTCAACAACTCCTCCTCATTTATCACCTCTTTGGGGTCACAATATCCTCCTGGAACCACTTTTACTATTGTGCCAGGTAAGTGTTTGAGGCATGTCTCACCAGGTAGATCCTATGCATTTCTGGGAAAGTGTGGAGGGCGGTCTGTATTTTATTGATATACAGTCGAATTAGTCATTTTTAAAATAATTTTTTATTTGCGATTTAATATGAGCGTTTTGAGTATATTCTCAGCTATTTTTAGTTATTTCTCAGTTATATTTTTGTTTTTGGTAAAATTGGGGCCCTTAAAATGTATTAAAAACTGACCAAAAAGTCTTAACTGCAATTTTATGGGTTATTACTTTTGTAAAAAAAAAATATTTCAATAAAACAAGTTTACCCCTATGTTTTGGGGATGTTTTCAGACACTTCAGGGTGATTTTTGAGTCTACTTTTTTTTTGTTTGTTTCAGCAAAATGAGTACCGTATTTTTCTGCTCATAAGACGCACTTTTTCTTCCCCAAAACTGAGGGGGAAAAGTTGGTGCGTCTTATCGACCGAATGCAGAGCGCCGCGAAGTCCGGTCACGGCCGTATGAGAGGCGTAAGAGCTCCGGAGCTAGGCCGAAGCCGCGGCCATATTTGTACACCCAGCGCTGCGCGCTGACGTCATCGCCCATCTCTGCCATAGCGCGGTCGTAACGAAAACGAGAAAAAAACTACATTTCCCACAATGCCTTTGGCTACGGTAGCCGCAGTGCTTCCACATCCATACTCACGAGCGGAACTGCTGCCGTGAGCTCTCTCTCTCTTGCTCGCGTGAGGAAAACAAAACGCTCTCAATGACTGAAACTCTCCTTTAATAAACTCAAACTCAAATCATCTCTCAACGGTACATCTCACATATGTACATACGAGATAACAAACGTAAGTAATGTGCTCTGCAATTGGGTAGTGTTGCTAACCAGGTAAGAGCGCATAAGGATCATATCTTAACACCATGCAACCGAATTGTCACTTGAATAAGCTATAAATAATGAGTTATTTAACATTAAGGAGTAGTTACATTTATTTTACATTAAAATAATTATTAATTAATTATTAAATAATTATTATTTTGCATCATGGGTTGCCCAGGTTCTTTTAAAGGTTTAAAGGGGGGCTCGACTAAAAAAGTTTGAGAAACACTGTATTATTACTAATGTGGGGGCAATCTTACTAGCTATTATTAGTAATGTAGTGACAATGTTACTAGCTATTATTAGTAATGTAACAATGTTACTAGCTATTATTAGTAATGTAGTGACAATGTTACTAGCTATTATTAGTAATGTGGTGACAATGTTACTAGCTATTATTAGTAATGTAGTGACAATGTTACTAGCTATTATTAGTAATGTAGTGACAATGTTACTGGCTATTATTAGTAATGTGGTGACAATGTTACTGGCTATTATTAGTAATGTAGTGACAATGTTACTAGCTATTATTAGTAATGTAGTGACAATGTTACTAGCTATTTATTATTAGTAATGTAGTGACAATGTTACTAGCTATTATTAGTAATGTAGTGACAATGTTACTGGCTATTATTAGAAAATGTAGTGACAATGTTACTAGCAATTATTAGTAATGTAGTGACAATGTTACTGGCTATTATTAGTAATGTAGTGACAATGTTACTGGCTATTATTAGTAATGTAGTGACAATGTTACTAGCTATTATTAGTAATGTAGTGACAATGTTACTGGCTATTATTAGTAATGTAGTGACAATGTTACTAGCTATTATTAGTAATGGTGA